>JAQHQX010000038.1:0-26557 GCA_034694425.1 Arrhopalites sp. Gr-Col-00791
TCAACTCGGTCGATTTTTTGTCCATTGCAAGTCACACAAACGGTCTCATCATAAATGTCTGGAGATGTCTTAGAATGAGTCTTAGAAATAATCATGTACTTTGTCTTATCAAAATTGATAATTAGATCTTTCTCCAGACACCAGTTATTAAGGGTCTCAAGAATTGTAGAGAGGTCGCTTATTAGAGTATTTTCATCCGTGTTAAATATATAGAAGGCCAAATCATCAGCAAATAATAAATAATGAGCGTTAGACAGCGACACTCCCACCCCATTGTAGTAAAGGGAGAAAAGAATAGGGGATAATATTCCTCCCTGGGGACATCCTCTAAGCAAGATAAATTCTTGCGAAAGAAAAGTTCCAAGTTTGATCTTAAATGAACGGTTGAGAAAGTACATACATAAATAGTGCATTATAATTGGAGGAACGTTGATTCATTCATCCTCAAGCTTCAAAAGGTAACTGTTTGTCTGTTCCGAATATTTATTTATTTTGTTTTCATTCCGAGGCAACTGAAAAGTGTTAGATTTTCAGAATTAATTCTGAGTGTTTTAAATCGGATTTTGAATTCTTGTTGCTTGATTATGTGGACCTTTTGGATGGTGTTAGAAGTGCTAGGTAAGTCTGAAGGAATATCTTACATCAATATCCAAGTACATAAAATTTTCAAGTGATCAGTAGTTGGGTTGACCAGGATAAACTGGAGTTTTTACAAAATTAAGATTTGATATTTTTATCGTGTATTTCTTTGTGTATGAATCCCGAGATCAAATACTCAAGAAAAGTACGCATTATCATATCTTGTAGCTAAATTATAAATTTCCTGGTTAAACCTGCCACCTGATACCAGTAAGTTGTGCTGCAATAGAAATTAAACTCTGATGATTCACTAACAATTCTCATCTTCTAGCTGGAAACCTCTTTGTAACCGGATTCCCTGCCAGGACATGGACCGCAGCTCTTTCACTTGATGTTCACCACTAACAGTTCAACTGGATTCATGATTCTGTTACAATTGGATTTACCAAATCACTATTCATGTGCTGGATGAGCTTTTTCTTTCATGTAATTGCTTCGGACTCTAAAGTTGTAGCAAAGTTATAGTGGAATAAATTAATCGATATTAAAATTAAACAATCAGATGGAAAATAACCTAAATGGTCGTCAATATTCTTGAATCCTCTCGGTATTCCTGTACTCAATAAAGGAGGAGCTAACAAAAGTGTGGTATAGGGGGAGTCCAATGACCCCTCATTTTTATGTGCCTATCTGATAGCGTAGATCAAGCTACGCCTTTTTCCAGAATATAAAGAAAAGGTAATCATGAGTCGTAAGTGCTTTCAGACTTATCTACCCACATTTTTCGGGAAAATATAGCTGATAAATGAACCTGAGTATGTGTGAGCAAGCACATCCGCAAGTGTTTTCGGGTACAACCTAACCTTAAGTCAACTTTTGTTAACTGATTATGTTAACCTGTAGTTCTATGGTTGGGATAGCATTGCTGGAAACCGTTGATGACGCGGGAGTTGATGTGCTTGCTCACAAATACTTAGGTTCATTTATCAGCTATGTTTCCCAGAAAAATTCAAAGTTCACATGACTCCTATGTCCTATGTTCGATTATTATTATTATTACAGTAAAGGACTGGGAGAGGTCAAAGAAAATTTAAATTTTAGTGGAGAGAGTCACGGATCTTACTAGATCCAAGTTTAGGATACTTTTAAATAAATTTCTAGCAGCTATACCTATAGCTGTAAGTTTCAAACCTCCTTAGTTTTCACTAATGATTTCTTTAAATTAAAATGGTACTAATTGTTTTTCTTATTTGGCCCATGTACTATTGACTCATTGTATAGTGTCTGTTATGTAAACCAGTTAATGCAACCGTATGGTGGAACAACAATGTTTTGCTTTGTTTAAAGTTTCATATCAATTGGAAGACATCTGGTCGGTTTATATTGAAATTCGAACAGGCCAAATTTTGACTCTTATCCGATAGGATCTTTTTGACACTTTAATAAATTCAAACAAACGTGCTGAAAAAGATTGTAGAATTTTCAAAATGCAGAATGCAGAAGAACACTTTATAAAAACACTTTAGCAAATGGTATCCTACGACTAGTTTCTTGTAAATCCACTTGAATTCATTTGCTTCCCTTACTAACATTACGGCTAAGAGCTTTGCTAAATGGAAATTCCGTCTGCTCAAACGCAATTTCAAAGAAGAATCCATTTGAAAGTTTCAAATTGCAACGTTAAGTAATAAATGTCTACTTAAATTTTGTCAAACAATCTACAGTCGACATTTCAATTGAACCCCGACAGTCTAAAATTCCTTGACTCTACTGGAATCCCCTATTCATTAATTTGACGTTTAGGCACTAGATAAAACAGACAAAATTTCCCATTTTATATAAAAAGGTTATCTCCAAACTCCTATGAGAATGGTGGGTTCTCACGCGCTACATACGTTGGTACAGCACACAGGTGGCTGGTATTGAAAATACGGAGGTTTCCAATTCCCAATTCATTCTCTCTGGAAACCTGTACCTCATCAGCTGATCAGAGACATGGTGTTATCTGACATTTTTCTCCGCACCTTTTTAACTACCATACAAATGGTAGTGATTACTGGAATGGCCCAGATCTCACTCAAGACTTTATTCGACCATTCAGTAGAACCAGACACAATTCATGTCCTTGATCTTTTCAAATTCTCCAGACTCACCATTCACGTACCTCCAACAGAATCCCTTTTATCACAATTGTTTATCCTCCATTTTCAAAATGATCAAAGTCCATTCAAACTTTGTTCCAAAGACTACACAGATCTGTGTGAATCCTTCGACAGACCAGTTTTCCTGGGTCCAGTGGCCCATCTCCTGGTGGCTGAACAAACTTCACCACATTCTCCAACTCTCACTTTCGTCCACATGTTTTTCCAAGCCTACATGCAAAATCAATTTCGAAGCGTCCTACACGACTTTGTCGGGATTTTTCATAAAGCTCATCAGTTTGTAAAATCACCACTAGAGGGCTTCAAAACAAGTCCAGGTATCAAGGAATCCTGCTTTGCTCCAACACACATACTTGAATTTTTCATGCAACTCGATCCAACACAAATTACCTCTGCATCGATTGTGGACCCTTTCTACATTAAGGCTGATCCTTGGGTCAAGGTGATTGACCTTGATATGAAACCACTTGCTCAATTCAGCAATGGAAAGAATGAGGTGGATTTTCTTTCAAAAGTTAAAAAGTACACGAGGAGTCAAAAAAAAAAGTTTTGGTTAGGTAATTTCATTGGGCTTGTAGCTGAACCCACCATTCCCGGTCTAATCCAGAAGGGCGTATTAAACTGGACAATGAGACAAATTTTGATGCAAAAACTTGCTACATCAGGCGACATCAAAATGTACAGCGATATCCTTGGGCACTTAAACATGACCCTCGTTATAGGACCTTGGCTTATGCAGCACAATAAAAAATTATGCATCACGTCCATACTGAATTGTTTAGACTGCAGCCGTGAACAACATCTTCGTGCTTTTGATCACATTAAATTGATTTCAGAAAAAAAACTAGGGATTATATATCAGACCAGTAAGGGACCCATTTCACAGGAAACAGAATTTGCCCTCTTGTCACTATCTGCCCCCTTCACATGGGACCTCTGGCTTCTAATTGGGATATTTGGATGGATTTTGATGTGCACGCGATTCGGAAGAGATTTTGGCTGGGTCGTCATGACAGTGATTACACCCCTATTTCTTCAAATTTTGCCACAACGGCGACATTTTTCTCATTGGACAAAGTCACAATACATTTGGATCGCAGTGAGTTTTGTACTGGCTCAATTTTATTTGATGGAGCTACAAAGCAGTCGAATTGTCAATAAAGTTGAGATACAGGAAAGTAGCGTTGAACAGCTGGTCAAAGCAGGATACAAATTTATGACATTGTCGGTGGAAGACAGCAGTGACGAACACATGCGGATAAATCTGCTTGGGTTGGCAAATGTCTCGGATGCCTGGGACCCGAGTTTGGGCCTTATAGGGAACAATTGGTACCGCAGAAGTAGTCGGAACGAAGAATTGATGTCCGGATCAAAAATGCGGAAATATTCTCAAGCTCTTTTAATTACATCTGATGTGGTTAATGATATGCCGCTTTATTTTACCGCCGTCAACCGTGTTGATTACAACGTGTTGAAGAAGAGTATCAATTATGGGACAATGTATGCAGCATTCTCAGCACCTAATTTGGATATCGTCGTAGAGGCTTATAATCAAGCTGTAAGTGGTGGACGGTGTGAACTTTGGAATAAGATCAGCAACTTTGTCAACAGCAGAGTCTGGATTAGAGGTAAGTGGGAACACGATCGGAGAATTTGGAAAATGTTTTCTCTTGATGAGATTGAAAATGTTCATTTGGAAAATTTGGGAACGATGCAAAATTCGCTGGTGAGGGCTGCATTTTATATTTTTGGAGGTGGAGTCAGTTTAGCTTTTGCTGGTGGCATCGGAGAGAAAATCAAGATGATTGTCAGAGGTAGATGAAGATCCCACTTGTAGCATCTGGAATTTGTCCGTTCGATACCTTTGAAGAAAAGAGATTTAATAGATTCTTCGTTAAGAATTTTGGTGTTTTAACAACACGACTACAACAACACTCTTGTGATGGAGTCGGGGGTCAACTTGTGGATTTTTCTCTACTTTGACGATTTCTTCAGAGTGTTCTTCATGTGATAACGTACCGTGTCCATTATTCTTTCAGTACCTTTGCCATCTCTTTTTGTGTCTTGGCGTTGGAGGTGGAAGCTAATTTTTTTAACTTCAGGATTTTGGCATTCGACAGTGATCTTCTTCGACGACCCCTTTCCTTGAGTGGAACATTTTGTTTGTAACTTTTTCCTTCAGTAGCAAATAGATACTTCATTTTGTCCTTTGTAACAATGATATCTTCTTGCTTAAGGGCCTTCATAATGGCCAAATGTGAGTACTGGAGGTTTTCAAAAATAAAAATTTTCCCTTTTACTTTTTCACCCAACATTTGTTTAGACAATTGAGGAAGTCAGAACCAAAAGCCGGTAACTACATTGTGCCCCTGTGTAGGTATGGATGCTTGTTCCACGTGAAAGACATGCGCGCATACTAACACAGGGGCAGAATGTAGTTATCGGCTTTTGGTTCTGACCTCCTCAATTACAGAATTAAAAAAAAAATTTCAGAGTTTTAAAATCAGGGTTCAACTCCCTGGCGAAAATGGTGGCCAGCCAGCTGGTTTTGACCGCCTTTTGGCTACCGTATTGGTTGACCGGCTAAAACCAAAAGTGGCCAAAATGAAATTTTGGGCATGTTAATGAGTTGATGCAAGACATACGACCATGTTATTTTGGCACTACAAAATGGACGGACTATATTTTGACTTTTACCGAAATCCAACCCACAAATAATAACTGTTACGAGTAATTGCAGCGAATTCTAAAGATTGCACTAGAAATTCTTTATTTTATTTTGACCACTTCGGCCGACGGGATTTTGTTTTAGCCGGTAAAAAGCGATCCTTACTTAAAATATAATGCGCATAAAAACAATATGACGGAGTAAGGCGAATATCTATCCGTAATTGACTATACAATTTAACTACGAATTTGAAAGACTTTCATACACCTCGTACTGTACCCATTAATATGATTAAAATGTAAGGAGAAGATCAACAATATTTTGAATGATGAAATCTATAAAGATGAGAGTGGCGGCTCTCTCAATTGTTGAAAATTGTCCACATTCAATTCCCAAACGTGGAATGGACAAACTGAATGTGCTGTAAAATTCTCGATTTTTCTTCAATCGAAAATTTTGTGACTCGATCAAACCTTTGTACTTGACCCCTTGAATCTTGTCAGGGATCACAAAAACTGAATTGAAAATACTATTGTATGAAATAACCGCAAAGAAAAACAGAGATTAAAGCAACGTAGGGATTCGATAAAGACAATCGAATTGCTCCAAATCCACCAAAAATTGCAACTGTCAGACAAATGACTTTAAACAGAAAATTAATTGTGGACCAACTGAGATTGAAGAAAACGAGAAGGAGATGATGAGTTCGTTGAACCTTTGAAAATTCTTCAGTCATTTCCACCAAAATTTTTCTTGACAAGTCTAATTAAAATCAAATGGATTCAAATTTAACTGTGTGGTCATGTCAAGAGCAGGGTACTTGAGTGAAAGGGGTCTATATATATCAATTATAAAATTTAGGAAGAGGATTTAAAAAATCTCGTCGTGGACAAGAAATATTAGAAAAATAATGTAATTTTAAAATAAAAATTAACATTTTCTTCGTCATGAAAATGTTCTATAAAGCGACACCAATGGCACTTTTTGACTTTAATCTTGAATGGAAGATGATGAAATGTGATATTAGTTCAAAGGTTCTCCTAAACTTGCCTTGATACACGTTTAGCAATTTAACATACAATTTTGTTGTCACTTGAAACAACATATCAAATTTTCAAATACGAGATTTCAAACAAATGCCGAATAATTCCACATTAATTCCATGTTGATAGTACAGTTTTGTGTAGCACTATTAAACTTTACTAGAGAATAATAAATGTGACAAGCTAATGAATTACATTGAGGATCATATTCAGGTCACCTGAATCAGGTGTCCAGAACATTTGACTACCTTTAATTGGAAGCCAATTAAATCCTGAACAAGCGAACCATTTTGATGTCAAACATGAGAATGTCAAGCAGTTTAACTGTATGGTTGATACTGCCAAGTTTTTGTATATGATCAGAGAATCCCGATATTGAAAGGAAAATTCGGTTCAACATTTACCATTCCTTTGCATTGAGAATAGAAATGTTCACTAATGAATAGAAAATGATAGGAAGGCAGGAAATAAATTTTTTTCAAAAATTCACAAAATTTGGTTGGATTTGTGGGTTTCATCCGTACAAATGGAACAGACAAAAACAACAATTAGATTTTGATGCAGATCGACGTCATTGGAATCGTCTCATGATGAATTTGTTTCTTGTTGGTTTCGCCCAAATTTATCTTTTATTGAGATGCGTTCAAGCTCTTGCAACACCAGATTTAAGTTTCCAAGTCAGGTTCAAAATTTTGTACATGACTGTTGTCAAGGTTTTTTTCAATGTGAATCATGTGGTCACTCTGTTTAACTATGGAATGCACCATCTTCTCAATAGAAACTTTTTTAACATCGCTCGTCACTACTATAGTAACTTTTTATTTAAATAATTATCTTGAAAGTACCAATTTTTACATTGACTTTACTAACGTCTTAAAAACAAAAAAATGTTTTAAATGACTCATTTTGATACCATCAGGGAATAATGGAAGTATTAAAATTGACACAGGAATGTCTAGTATTGACTCAATTATTGAATGAATATTTGACATTCCCGAGTCACTTAACTCACGTCGACATTCGGCACAAAATCTCATCTGAATTGGAATGAAATCAATTCCCTGAATATACAGAGTCAAATTTCATTCAAAAATGGACATTGAGTACCAAAAGACATGTCGAATTTTCGACAAACTTACAATTTGCAATTAGATCGACCGGTGCTACTAATTTTTTTTAAAAAATTTTGAATTTCAGAATCACAAGGGAAGATGAGAAAAGTACAAGATAAAACTGAGACACTACTTTACATGAGAGTTACTGCATGTTTCTTTGTATTTGGTAGTCTCTCTGATGCGATTGTTCCTCTGTTTCATCCAGACTCCCTCATGCACTTGACGAGTATGGCTCCATGTCCAAGGGAACTTTCACCATTTTGGAAGTACACAATCATCCTCTTTCACCTTTATACAAATGCCTTCCATTATTTCTACATGAGTTGGTATATGAGTATTGTCTTCCTTTATCTTGGTGTCACCCTACCAGTCATCAAAGCACTTAAAAGGTTAATCAAATGTCTACTGGGAATTTTGAAAATTGTGGAACCTATTTTGAACAACTAATTTTTGAATTTTCTTGTTTTAGATGTCATCTAGTGGGAAGAACAAAATTTGACGTAACTTTGACAATGAACCAAGATGGCGACAGAATGTTCGAAAATAAATCAAAATGGCGGGATTTGAAGGTTTCAAAATGCCACTTGACACCATTAGAATTTCAGAAATTTTACAACCAACTTGCAATTATGCAAAAAAATATGTCAGCAACATATGGACTTTGGGCTTTTGGAACTGAAGTTGTTTGCATTTGGGGTTGTATAATGAATATTTTTCAAATTGTTGTACTTCAAACTCCCCGAGCTTTTGGAGTTCTTCCTCTAGTGACTTTGATGTTTTTCGTATTGATTCGTCAGCTGGCTCAGGTTTATCATTCATCTATAAAAGTATTGAACAGTTGGAAATCAAATTTGGAACCTGATTGGTTTTCAACGTATCATCGAAGTTGTCATCCACTAAAAGCCACAATTGGATCTTTCTACTTTGCAGATAATCGTTTAGTCTTGACCGTAGTCAGAATTGTTTCAATTAATGCTGCAAAAATGATTGTGACTTATAAAGTTGATTAACAATGAAGCTAGTTGTGATCTTTATAAATTGTCGGTATAAACTCGTTGATAGGACTTTAGGGGAAAGGCCTATGGGCCTATGGATCAAGTATTGATGAAAAGTGTTCGATCAATTCTTTATAAGGTTGTCCAGGACATGGCACTCATTACATCATACCATTTAATGCAACTGTATAAATTTTGACATTTTAATAAATGCAAACAAACAAACGTTCTGAAAAAGATTGTAGAAGACTCTGGCAACCTCCTACTTAAAGTGGGACATGTCCCCATCAGCTTATTCAAAAGGAGAGATTTAGACCCGTTCGCATTTTTATTGAAATTGACACACTGTGATTCATCTTGAGAATTTTCATCAGAAATGATTCGAGCTGTCCAGACATGTGACTCATTTTGAGAACAAGGTCGAACAACCTTTTGTTGGGATTATTGAAAAATGTAAGGTATTGCATTCAATTCTTACTTTAATTTCAATTTGGTCAAAATTTTAGAATGTAGATGGAACTACAAACAACAATTTAGTTCAATTAAATTTTTTTACGATTTAAATAAGAAATATTGTTGGGAGGTTGGATCATTTGCTCAATGCCTGGCGCATTGTTGCGATAAGCGGGAAGGGAAGAGAGTGGCAATTGCCATGGAAATCATCTGAATCGATTGACCAGAACATGGCGCCCCCTAGTCCTCTGTCCAGTACAAATTGGGCCTATTTTAAAAAATTTCAATTATAATTTTATAAGTATCGTTTTTGAAAAGTTATTTTCAACTCCATTAAAATATTACTTTTTACTCTTTTCATTCAACTTTTGAGGATCGAAGGTCATTTGAATCACCTTCGATCATTAAAATTTGAATAGCGACATGATTATGTCGCTATTTGTATCAATGTCTATTAGTCACGTCTTTCATTAAGTTCTTATTTTCTATTTCAATGTAAAAATTTTAACCTCGAAACATTAAAATTTCTAAATGGTTTTGGAAATTAACAAATACATTTTAAAGTAAAAAGAGTTTAAAAATTAAACTTAGGATTCCCGTAAAACTTTGGAAAAATTAAAAATTTCACCTTGATTTTAACACTTTGAGTATCATCGTATCCGATCCACAGATCGTTTTTATAAGCATAGGGAGAGGTCACTGACCCATCCAATCGAACCACATCCCAATTTTCGGGTCCATTAATCGTCTTGCAAATCTAACAATTAAATATCAAATTGATCACATTTTGAAAATCCCTCCTTTAAAATGAATGATTTTACTACAACGTCAATGTGACTCCTCCATGACGGCATCAAACAAAAAAATTGATGTTGCTTCAGACATGTGTAGTATTCATCAAGGAATTAAAGAATTGTAATAAAAAAAACAACTAACTGTGCTGTAAGCCCAACTCCCTAGACCACCCAAAACGTTGTCAGCTGGAATGCCCTGATAGGCCGTGGCAAAAATGTCATGACTCTCTGGATCATACAATGTCCAACCTTGACCGTAAGTGGGTACACCCAGTACAACCTTGTCTGATGGTGCTCCAAGTGCCAGTAGCAAAGTGATAGTATTATTCTGCACACCAAAATTAAAGTAAATTACTCAGGATTATTTACTGAAAAAGTAGACTATGATTTTAGAAATTCTGAAAAAATTTTGGGCTAATACATACGATATTTTGTGGTGTCGTGTAGTGGGCAGAATCTTCTGGATGGGCGTACAATGGAGAATGATGATGAGTAACTGACTCGGATGCATGACTATGATAGTCAAAACTCATGACGTTGATAAAGTCCAAGTAACTTGAAACATAATCAATTATCACATTTAATTTTAATTAAAACATCTTGTACCGGCTAAACCTAGTCAACCTCTCGAACAACTGAACAACTTCACTGTATGTATAAAATAGAGGATGATCGACTGGTTTGTTGAGGTATCAAATAGACTGGCACTATTTTCATGCTCTGTAGTTAAAAGAAATTTAACCGAAATGAAGCTCACATGCCCATATTGGCTATATTGTAAGCCTTTTGGATAAGGTCCTCATCAGCTCCAATGGCTGCTGTCAAGAGTAATCCCAATTTATCAAACTCGACTCTGAGTTCTGATAAAAGCAAATCGAAATTATCCTAAAAATGAAAATTTCAAAATTGATTTCAAAAACATGAATGAAGAATTAAAATGTGTGTAAATTAAGAAATTTAAATTTAAAGTAAATCATACCCTGTCTTCAGGGGTGCCACCACGTTCTCCAGGATATTCCCAATCAAAATCTTTTAAATAAAAAGAATATCGAGAAAATAGTCTCTACGTTTTAGAGAAACATTTTTTTTGTTAATTTTATGTATTAAAATTTTTTATTGACGAAACAAATTGAACGTACCTAAACCATCGAAATTTTGACTTTGAAGAAATGGAATAACACTATCGATAAATGTACGACGATTCTCTGCTGTGGATACCATCTAAAAGGTCGCCAAAACCAAAAAGAAAAAAATTAAATTTTTTTTAATTCAATAAACACGGATTCATAATCGACTTGAGTTTTTAAACTGAATAATGATTTAATTTAATGAGTTAAAAAATTGTTAATTAGCAATTAAGATGTACAATTTCAATTAAAGGAGGGGTCAAAAAACCGGGGTAGCCTCAATGTTAAAAAAAGCTGTCGACAACCTCTCTCATTTTTTGATATTTTCTTCCCAAAAACCCATCTCACTTGTATTCCGAGCATCAGATCTTAAAGTTGGAAAACAAACCCTCCAGGTCACATTGAAAACCGATTTTCGGGTCGTTTTTCCAATTAAATGACCATTTTGATGTATTTAAAAACTTTTTGTCTTTTCATGTAGAATTTTTATATTTGGAAAATAAGTTTACATGGATGTGGAACAGTTTTTGACCAAGTATCAAATTGCCCCCGTGTGACCACTGAGCTCTACAGGACCACCAACTTGAATTAGATATTTGACATGTTCAAATTTAGATTATCGAATTCAAAATATTTTTAGCTTAAAGTGGGACATCTAAATATTTTTCAAAGTTAAAACCAGAAACTTCTGCGACGACTTTTTTTGCCCCCGAGCGCAACCCCTCCTTTAGAATATTTAAAATGTTAAACGTTAAACAGAATATCCGCAGCCACAGGAATCCCGTAACAGGATTGTAATTAAAACAATAACATTGAATGAAAAACAAAAGCATTTTCCAAATTCGGACTTTTGGATGATGCACAGAACAATAATTGACCCAACGTAAAATGACAAAAATTAATTACTGTAAAGCTTCTAATTTTACCCTGCCTCTAATTTTACCCGGGGTAGGATTTGTCCCATTCAAAACAGATGCCGTACACCCGGGCAAAAAAGTTTTTTTCGAGTTTTACCCCGGGACAAAATTAGAAGCTTTACGGTAAACAAAAAATAATTGAGAAAATCAAGAAATATGAATCCCCAAATGCAAAACCCAAAACCATTTTGTAGTAGACAATTTGGTTCCATTTGTAATTGCCAATGCAATTACTAGTAGTTTCACTCCATAACATGATCCAAGTATGATCCAGAAGCTTCAACAAGGAACAAAATGCTTTTATCTCAATTGTCAATTTAAATATTTAAATATAAATTCAAAAATATGATCGATTTTGTCAGATGAATCAAATTTAAACAAATTGAGTCATTCCGTTCACTATAAAATTTGTTCCATAAATACTCGAGTTCGCAGCGGTGGTCTACAAAGGTCTACGGAAAAAGGTCAGGTAGATTTCTTGAGTCCCTTCCCTCCTTAAATAAATTTAGACCTATAATTTTCTGCATTTCAACCTCTCACTACTCAGTTGGGTTATGGAGTCCAAGACAAAAGAACAGAAAATCAAATATTTGTCGTCATCACAAAATTAAAAGTGTTTCTGAATACGAGTCAATTCGTCAACCAACAATCAGTTGTAGTAAGATTTAGTCTTGTTTTATTTAATATCCAACTACAAACTATGTGACATTTAAAAATAATAAAACCTATTATTATTAATGATTATTGTTAATTGTGCTGTGTCTAAACCCAATTTGTCCACTTTTGACTGATTTGACAATTCTATTCAACAAACAAATTTTTTGTTTTAGTTGGTCAGCGGTGGCCGCTTTGAATATTTCGTCATCACAAAATAGGAGGCACATTCACACTCTCAAATTGGCTCACAGTGATTTAACTATCAACTATTCAGTTGAATAAATATTGAATGAAGATTTATTTGTTTGTCAAAAATTCATGTAATTTTTATGAAGGTTGTTGTATTTACTAATTTTGTAGGTTCTCTAGTGGACTTTAGGGACAAGATGAATGCCCAAATCGTTAAAAAGTTGAAGGAAGAAGAAGCATCATCAACAGATGAGTGTTTGGTGTCCAGTGGGTCGAGCGAAGATGAAGATGAAATGAGGAAGAATAAAGCAATGGAAGAGGTTTTCCAGATTCCAGATGTGAGTCAATCAGAATTAAAACTTGTAATTATGATTGTGTAATCAAGTAAAATTATAATTATAGCAATTTTATTTTATTTGATTTGATGAGAGCTTGAGGTAGTTCAGAATCATATTTAATTTAAATGTACATTAAAACAAAAGCGTTTGCTAACTTTATTAATTGGATTTGAATACTAATTTCGTTGTCAAAGGTTCTGCAAGAAATAATTGAAGATGTGAAGGACCTGAGTGACCTCAAGCAGTGTCGTCAAGTCAATTCCATGTGGATGGAAATCACAACCGAGATCATGCTCAAGAAAAATTCCGTTTTTGTGGTACTCAACCTGGATTCCAGGTTCATGAAATATCAAAACTTCGTTCATGTGCATACAGACAATCTGTATCGTCCCTACGACTACTCTGAACAAGATGATGTAAATTATTCCGATGATTTGGTCACTTTCAAGGAGATAGTGGACAAATCAACTAAATTTCCCTGCTCAACATTCGTCATATACCAGGGGGATCTTGGCCAACTGGGAATGGAAGATTTTTTCAAGGTTGTTGGAAAATCCATTAAAGAATTAAAACTGGTCGGAGTCGGTGGTGTGTCCGTAGAATTCGGTATGCTTTCAGTGGCCAATTGTCCGAACTTGGAGAAACTCTACATAAAAGGCGGTAACATTAACTGGAGCCCTTCATACATTTTGTTTGAACTTCCAAAACTCAAGATGATGGACCTGAAAAATACTTATATTGATCTAGCAGAAGGGAGTCCTTTCAAGATATTGGAAATTCTCATAGCACCCAGTTTACAAGTTATCCGTGGATTCCACTTGTCCAGTGACTGGGAAGCAGTCGCTAATGCTGAAAAAATTCACTGCGTCAAGGATCTGAATTTTCGAGTTGGAAAGCCGTATGACCTGATTAAGTTGGAAATGCTTGTTCAAGTTGGTTCACAATTAGAAACTTTGAATCTTCATCTTTTGGACTCTTTCGATATTCTGGACTACGATGAAAAGAGCAAGTGGATGAGACTAGTACAGAGATTATTGGATTCGAGCAGGGCTACTTTGAAATCTTTTAGTTTCAATGGAATTGAGCGTGTGTTCGGGAATCTTAATTTTCCGCAATTTCCCCAACTTCGAACGATTGATGTTGACTCATGGAGGAGAGTTCAACCAGGATTGAGGTATCCTTACGAAATTCTGGGGGATGACATTTCTCCTAATCTGCAAGTTGTCAAGGGATTTGACGTGTCCAGAGATGTACAAGAAATATTTACAGTTAAAAAGATTCATTGCGTCAAGCAACTCTGTTTAGAAGTTTCAAGTCTCAAACTTGTAACTTTGAGAATTTTGTTGAGTGTTCGTCCACAACTTGAAGTTTTAGAAATATGTTGGCCAAGCTCTCTGGACACAATGGACTTTGATTGGAAACGAGGGTTGACGAGTCTCCTGGGTCAATTACTGAAGTTGAACAAGGACACCCTCAAAAAGATCGTCTTTAGTGGAACTATTATGGAGAACATGACATTTCCAAAATTCTCAAAACTTAAATACTTCGTTGTTATTGGTGGCATTAGAAATGATTCTGTAAGGATTTTCCCTAGAGGCATCAATTTGTCCGAAACTTTTTCCACTTTGAAAAGCTTTGATCTTTGTCAGTGTTTCAAGTTTCATCCTGATCAGAATTGGTACTTGGATACTCCTCCTCAAGATAATTTCACAGGCATTCTGACATCGGTCAAGACTTTAATATTACATTATGGGTTCAGTGCTGCTGCAAAGAGGAATCTCCTAATGATCTGTCCAAATGCAAATGTATTTTATATTGATACTGATTATTGACTGATTTTTTTAAGTGTAAAAAACGTCACGACCCCATGTAACTTTTATTATGGAGTGAAACTACTCTTAATTGTCTTGGCGATTACAAATGGAAATAATTTTTTACTCCAAAATGGATCTGGTGCTTTGGATTTTGCATTTGGGAATTCACTTTTCTCTCTTAATTTTTGTAATTTTATGTTGGGTCAATTATTTTTTCGTGTATCGGACCCAATCCATCGTTTACAAGTTACTCAAAATTGTACTTGACTTTATTTGGTCGTCCATGTCATTTGCTTGTGAATACGAACATTTAAGTAAATAATAAACTCAATTGTGTTTTTTGACTATTTCTCAAGTAGGAAACTTGTATCCCTCGTGTCATTTAATTTCTATTATTCAAGTTTGTGAGGGCTTCTGAAAAGTTCATAAAACACATTAATTTTGATGTGGGAGGAAGAACACCTTCATCCAAATGCAGGGACACTTCTTAGCTAATTCAAAAATAAGGTCAAATTAGATTGATCAGATTTAACATTTGATTTCATTAGATTTAGGAAAGTTAATAAAATTGTAAGACTAAGAGAAAACCTTGATCGCTTCTCTTCATTTGAATTCTCTCATGCGTCTTTGAAATCTTTGAAAATTCAATTCCAATTTTCTCGTGATTGTCTCTTGATTGAAAAGCCATTTAAAATTGTTCAGCTGTTAGTTGATAAAATAATAGTTGATACGTTAAACACTCGGAATTTCGTGGGACTTTGAAGGTAAACGTACAATTTTAATATAAAATTTGAAGATTTATTTATTTGTCAAAAGTTCATGTAATTTTTATGAAAGTTGTTGTATCTATCAATTTTGTGGCTTTTCTACTTGAATTTAGGGAGAAAATAAGTACGCACATCATTAAAATGTTGAAGAAGGGAGAAACATCATTAAAAGTTTACGAGTCTTTGGTATCAAGTGGAAGTGGATCGAGTGAAGATGAAGATGAAATGAGGAAGAATAAAGCAATGGAAGAGGTTTTCAGGATTTCAGATGTGAGTCAATCAGAATTACATCAATTTTACTTTATTTGATTTGATCTTGTTTTATTTCAAATGTACAATTCATTGTACATTTAAGTAAACACGTCTGGACATTTTGTGAATTAGTTTTGAATTAATTTCGCTGTCTCAGGTTTTGCAACAAATATTTGAAAATGTGAAGGACTTGAGTGACCTCAAGCAGTGCCGTCTAGTCAGTTCCATGTGGAAGGAGACCACAAGCAAACTGTTACTCAAGAAAAATTCTACGTTTGTAGTACTCAATCTTGATTCCAGACACATTAAATATCAAAATTTCGTCCATTTGGACAAAAAACATCTGTATCGTCCCAACTATTACTATGAACAAGATGATGTAGAGGATTCCGATGATTTGGCCACTCTCAAGGAAATAGTGGACAAGTCGACTAAATTTCCCTGCTCAACTTTCGTTTTATACCAGGGGAGTCTCAGCCATCCTGACATGAAAGATTTTTTCAAGATTGTTGGAGATTCTATTAAAGAATTGAAACTGATCGGAGTTCATGGAAAGTCTGTAGACTTCGGTCTGCTTTCAGGGGTCAATTGTCCCAACTTGGAGAAACTCTACATGGAAGGTTTTTTAATTGAGTGGACCCCTTCAAACGCTTTCTTTGAGCTTCCAAAACTCAAGATGTTGGACATGAAAGATAGTTATATGTATGAAATCGGTAAGAGGCCTCCTTGTAAGATTTTGGAAACTCTCTTTGTACCCAATTTGCAAGTTCTCCGTGGAAAAGACTTGTCATCCGACTGGGAGGCCGTCACTGAAGCTGGAAAAACTCAGTTCGTCAAGGAGCTGAATTTTGAACTTGGAGAGCCCGATGACCTAATCAAGTTGGAGATGCTTGTTCAAGCTGGTCCACAAGTGGACACTTTGAAGCTTCTTCTTTGTGACTCTTTCAATAGTCTGGATTATGATGAAAAAATCAAGTGGATGAAGCTGATGCAGAAATTATTGGACTTGAACAAGACCACTTTGAAATCTTTCAGTTTCGATGGAATTGAGTGTGTGTTCGCAAATCTCAATTTTCCACAATTTCCTCAACTTCGAGAGATTGAAATAGACTCATCGAGTGTAGCTGAAGATGGAGGAGGTGTGAGATATCCTTATGAAATTCTGAAGAATGCCATTTCTCCCAATCTTCAAGTCATCAAGGGATTCCATGTACGCAGAGATACTGAAGAAGTTTTGGAAGCTGCGAAAATTCAAAGTGAAGGATCCAACTTATCCAGAACTTCTGAAATTTTTATTGCTGGATTTAAAAAAATTCGTTGCGTCAAGCAACTCGATCTCTGTCTTTCTGGACACGAACTAGCGCTTATGAGATTGTTTGTGAGTCACTCTCCGCAACTTGAGATTTTAGAAATTTCTTGGTCAGGCAATCTGGAGATAATGGACTTGGATAGAACAAAGGAGTTGACTGGTCTCATTGAAGAATTGTTGGAGTCGAGTAAAGACACCCTGAAAAGTCTCAAGATTGACCGTGTTGGATCTCTTTTTGAGGAAATGAAATTTCCCAAATTTTCCAAGCTTAAATATTTTGGTGTTACAGCTGGGCCTGTAAGAATTTTGCCACGAGGAATAAATTTGACTGAAACTTTTCCCGTGTTGATAACTCTTGATCTTAGTAGATGCACACACTTTGACAGTGATGAGGACTTGTACTTCTACGTTCCTCCTCCTGATGCTTCCACAGGTAGTTTGACCTCAGTCAAGACTTTGATACTTCCTCATGAACTCACTGACGCTGTAAAGAAGAATCTCCTAATGATGTGTCCCAATGCTCACGTGTTTTATTGTAAGAAGTGAAATTACTATCAAGTGTGTTGGTATTAACAAAAGGACACAATTTTTTGCACTCTCAAATAGTTTGTGTTTTACATTAAGTATTAATTGACTTACTTGATTTTATTGTCATTTTGTGTTGGGCCAATTTGTCGTTCTATATATTTTACCCATTCCATTGTTTGTAAGTTGCTCAAAATGATATTTCAAATCTGCTGTGTATGATGAAAAAACTTTGCTTGGTGGTCTATGCCATTTGCTTTTTAATATGAGTATGTAAGTAAATAATAAGCTCATTTGTGCTTTTTTACTATTTCTCAAGTAGGAAACTTGTATCCCTCGTGTCATTTAATTCAAGTTGATATCGTCAAAGTTCACATTATTTCATTAAAATAGTTTATTACGACGTTCCTCTATTTGTGCATTTCAAAGCGGACAAATCTAATGATTGTAATAAGATATTTATTTCTTAACTAAAATTTTCAAAATGGCATTTTCATTTGTGAGTCACAAATTGTGACACAAATTTTCATTTCTATTATTTACATATGTATTTTATGCCTTAATTGGCTGCTCAAGTATATTAGGACTTCTACCACAAATCAATTTTGGTGTGAGAATAAAAATTAATATGGAATCTAATTTTAAATTTCAGCTACAATTTTTAAAACGCAAACCAAAATAATTGTACTCATATTTTAAATCACAATCAAAATTTAAGAAATATTAAATTTCTTTGTGATCAATTTGATTGTGCTCAAATTGTTGGGCTGATACAACATTCTCTCCATAGCAAACATTTTTTAGTGCGGGTCACTTAACTAAACGAATGTCGACTAAAATGTACTAGCCCCATCAGATGGTCCGAAATTATTGGTAAATAGTTCAATGTGCACAAGAAACTCATTACAAATTACAATTCAAAATTTCCAGAAACACCAAACACAGAAAATTCTGATGAGCAGAAATAAAATAATTACAATGATAGGGATTAATCAAGCTCTAGTAATTTAATTACACCTTAAACATCCAAACAAATAAATCTCACTTCAAAATACTTCAGTAACCTCAAAAACTAGGGTAAGCCATATGAATTGTCCACAGTTAATTAATTAGTGTGTGTATTGTATTCAAGAATCCATTTTGATCATTTTTCAAATGACTCATTAATTGAGATTTTCTTACTGCAGAGATGGAACATTGAGGGCACTTGCAAGGTCTCTCTCCTCTGTGAATCATCTCATGCTTTTTCAGATCTGATACTTGAACAGCTGAATATTTGCATCTATCGAATGGGCACTTGTAGGGTTTTTCCCCCGTGTGAGTCCTCAAGTGCATTTTCATATGAGTTGCCAGGTGGGATTTGAAGAGACAGTGTGGGCATTTGTGTTTTTTGATCTTCTCCTTCTCCTCCCCACCCAAATGCACCACAAAATGAACATTTAATTCATATTTTGTTTTGGCTGCATAATGACACTCCCCATCGTCCTCATCCCCAAATTGTACAAATGTCAATTGACTGTGGTTTTGCGGGTGGGGAGAAGGAATTGGCTCTCCATCTGAATCAACATCAACTTCCAATCGTCCTTATCTCCAAACAAAATCTCAACAAAATTTAACTCAAGCTCAAAATGAATTTGGTAATGACTCATCACATCTTTTGTTAATTTTGTTTTTTTGTCAAGAATTAAATTTGTGTAAATATTTGAATTTGAAATCGTAATTAGTTAAAGTAAAGTGCCAAAATATTTTACAACTGTAATTTTGATGAAATTTTCTTTCCATAACATTTGTCCATTAATGTTGACTTTTGTTGAAAATGTCCAAGGATTTAAACGTGTTAGTTGCTTCAATCATAAACTTATTCTTTTCATTATTTTGATGGCTTTGCATAAATTGTATTTTAGCTCAAACGATTTTCACAATTCCTCGCCCTGTCTGCCAACTAAATCTTTGATTGCGATTCAAAATGTGAGCTGATGAACTCCAGTGGAGTTTTAAACGGACGATTAAATTTGTGCGTGAAATTATCAAGGGACTTTAGGGACCACAAGAGAACAAGTGACACTTCCCTTTGTAGTTCAAATAAAACCAAAACATTTATTCAATTTAGAAATTTCCTCCTTGGAGCGATTTTGTGGGACTCGAATTAAAAGTAGGATGAAGGGTCCTTCCGAATGGATTAATCTTATTTTGCCCCCAAAATTACTCAATTTGTCCCCAAAAAGTTCTCATTTTGTCACCACTTTTTTTGTTCCCAAAAATACTCATTTTTTCCCCCAAATTACTCTTTTTGTCACCAAAAAAACTTTTTTCATCAACAGCTTTATTTGAATGCCGGACACTTCATCACAAGACTTTTCATCACGGACAGTTCATCACACACAGAAAATGATATACTTTATTGTTCATTTTATTGAATTATAAAACTAATAGAAACAAAATTTGAAAGTCAATTGAGATGTGAATTCTGAATTTGCAAAGTCCATTGAAACTACTTTTGTCCCATTCAAGTCTCATGAAACATTGTTCGTCCCATCTGAAAATTCCACCAAATATGTTTTACCAGTTCACAAGTATTTCATGTTATGACAGAATTATTTACTAAATTAAACTCATTTCGATTTATTTTTTTGGTTCAATCCAATGGTTCAATTTGGGTTCAATTAAACACTCGGATGAAGGAGGGAAATCCTTGGTGTCTTCCTCTCACTTCAAACACTCTCCTCGCCTCTGAATTTTTCAAAACTTTGCAAATTAAATTCATATTTTCTTGTGGTTGCCGAGTGCTGGACAAGCTTCTGAAACTGTCCCATTGACAAGTAGTTGTTGTTACTTAAAATAAACAACATTTCAAGTGTGTAATTGTCGTGAATTAGGGAAGCAGAACGACGTAAGTTTCCATAAAATTCTAATTCAAAATTAAATGAGAAGGATGAAAGATGTGAGGACACTCTTTACTCAGCTTCTATTTAAATGACATTTTAGCACTTTGTTCATCGTAATTAAGTCTTTATTTATATATTTTAAACTTTGATCATTTTCCAACATCCCTTAGAGTCGAGTTGCTAAATTGAAATACAGAGTGTTGGAGGTCATTGGGAATTCAAGTCAATTCAATTGAATTTGTATTTGTGGAGCTGAATTTGAAGAACAGCGAGAATAATGTTGAGGTCGATCGATATTAAAGTAGAGGTGTCAGAGTTGGATTTGACGGAGGATTGGAGGGATGGGGTGGAGAGTCAGAAGGAGGTCATGGACCACATCTATACCCAAGAACTGTTCTTCAACTCCGTTCTGCTGGTGGGTGAGGAAAAGGCCCCACTCAAAGTCATCAAGGAACTCGTCCAGTCTCTTTCGATTGTCCTGGAACGGAGACTCACCTCGTCCAACGAAAGGGATCCAGAGGGAATCCCCATCTTCCTTTTCAACGACATCCCTGTGGACTGCATGACCCAACTCATTAAGGTCAGCATTTTAATATTAATTTACACTTATTAATCCACCATTAAAAGTTTAATTAACGATATTTTCAATTGCACTTTGTTTGTAGTTCGCCTACACTCACGAATGGGACTGGAGTTGGTCTGGAGAGGTCGGCAGTTTGACCTCCCTCTTCACCCTCAATAAAGTGGCCCATGAACTGAAAGTCAAAAAATTAATCCTTATAATCAAATCCACCATCGACAATTTAATCACAAAGGAAGAATCATTTATCAATCCAGAAAATGCATGTCACGTTTTTCAAGAAACCATTTTGGCTGGACAGGAAGATCTGAAAAATGCCACACTCAAATTCATTCTGAGGTGATTCCTCTCAAATCATTTTTCAAAACTAGACAATGTAGAAAATTCTGAATTTTTATTTGCTGTGAATTTTCAGGGAAGCCAATTTGGTCTTTTCGAAAGTGGATAACTACAAAATGTTGAATGAATCTAATTTCATTCAAATTCTGAAGGAGGACGAACTGGAGGTGAAGAGTGAACTCGAATTATTCCACATCGCCTTGAAGTAAGACTGAAAATGTATTTGTACTTATATACTATTATACTTCGAACTGATTGTCTCAAAACTTGAGAGTCAAAAGTTAATTCAAGGATAATTCGAAATGGATTCAGATGGGGAAAAGCGAAATGCGCTGAACTGAGACAAAATGAAAATGAAAACTTGAAAGAAATCCTAAAGGAAATTTTGCCTGTCATTCGATTCACCCGAATGACTCCAAAGGAATTTGTGGAACAAGTTCAACCTATGGAACTTTTGGGAAAGGACGAAGTCATTCAAATTGTGAATAAATTGGCGTTAGCTGCCACTGAGTGAGTTAAAACTTAATTGATTTAATTGAGGCCTTACAAAGTTAAAAAAAAATTTTGAAATGTTGGAAATATGTACAATTGCTTAAATTTTTTATATTTGAAAGATCATCGGCACCTGGGCTGGAAAATTCAAGGAAATATCGACCTACCAAGTCAGTACAGCCATTTAGATAGATCATTTTGAGTCAAGTTTATTCCCATATTTAAATCATCCCAAATATTCTCTTATTTCAGAGTCGAAGAACTTAATGAGGAAGAGTCAACTAAATTAATTCAAGTAGTCAACAGATCTCAGCAGGATCTCCAAATTCAAGTTGATTTTGTTCCAAATGCAATTGACCTCATAACCTTCCTCCAGTCGACCTCTTCAACTCCATCCAAATTGAGTCTGACTGTGGACAGATTCCAGAATTCGAATTTACCTCTAGCCGAATCCCCCAACTTGACATGTCCTCAACTGACAAGTCTGAACTTCTTGTCGTTGGGAACGACGACCAAATTAGAATGTATCATCCGAATTGTCACCAATTGCCCAAATCTCCGTAAACTCTCTATTGGGCACTTTGAATTCTACAAAACCATTTTAACAACGAGCTCGTCCAATGTGATTCAGTTTTTGAATTCGGTTTCTTTAAAAAATGTCGAATTCTCGTGTGGACTAATTTGCGATGAACGATTTAATGTTGATTTATTGAGGAAACTAAAAGGTAATGGAGTCTCCATCAACAAATTGTCATTCAACTGGCAGATATCCAATCGAGATGTTGGGATTCTGGAATATTTGAATCAAGATCTACAAGAAATTCATCTGTTGTTCTGCAATGAGTTTTCATTGAGATGTCCTTTCGTCAATCTGAAAGTTCTGAGTGTTTGGTGTGAAGATCAAGTTTTGTTGAGTCTTTTGAAGTGTTGTCCAAATCTTCAGGAACTCAAGTGGGCCGCTGAAACCTCAACTTCAACATCGAACAACGATGTCCTAGTTCTTCCCCACTTGACCTCCTTGACCCTCAGTTTTTTTAATAAAGATGGTTTCAAGTTTGCAATTGAGAATCTGTCAAATTGTCAAAATTTGAATGAATTGACGATCATCACTCAGTTTGAAGGTGGGTGGTCTGAAGTTTATAAAACTTTTAACCACATCAAAAAGTTGAGGCTGGTTTCATCGAAGGGGCTGTCGTTGGGGAATTTGACTGCAGTGAAGAAAGAATCCCTTAAGCAGGAGCACGAGGAACCCTCATTCCACCCTCGACCTCCCTACATCGGACATCTCAAAGGTAACTCCCCTTCAAAATTAATTCTCATTTAAATCCAAGTGAACTAATTCACATTAAAATTCATTCCCATTAAATGACTTCCTTTGGATTTTGATAAATTTGTTTATAGAGTTGACTAGTCTCAGTTTTGGCTACAGTGACAACCAACTTGAAGATTTTGTGTCTGAATGGAATTTGGACTTGAGTGGATGGACTGACGGGATTTGTCATCTGCCCAAATTGACCCACCTCCAACTCCCACCCATCGTAAACACCAATACTTTACTCTTTTCTTAAATGAGAAAATAATTTTAATTGTGAAAAACAGGAGGAATGTCAAATCATAGCACTGACTAATCAAACAAAATTTTAATTGTTCATTTACAGAGTGGGACTAAAGCTACCAGCATTTTAAATGTGCTGAGTTCACATTGTAGACAATTGAAGTTGGTGGAATTTCAAGTGTGGTCCGGACACAAAGAAGGGCGGAATGGCACAATGACCAGAGATCAAGTTGACCAACTGTCCATCTCCTACAAAAAACAATTCAAAGTCCAAGGAATTAGAGTATTTCCAAGCAATAAAGATTGCATCTGCTTTTTTTAATGTGAAATTGAATGTTCAAAAATTTGTTTAGTAATTCACATTCGATAGATGCAACCGGTTATCAGTTATTTTTGGGTCAGTCCTGTAATCGATGACACAAATGTTTGTCTGCTGGTTCTCTGTGCCATAATTTGAGTAGTCATCAGATTTAGGAGAATTTCATTAAACTTGAAAATTAAAATAATAAATCGTGTAAATTCTTGTCATTAACGTTTAATTGTGTTTATTTTGAAGCTCCTTCATTCATCTCATCATGTGCGACACTTTGGCATGAAATTGGTCCGTTATTCTTCAGTTTTACAGATTCGCAGGAAGATGAGTAAATTGCTCTAACGATAAAAGTTTTGGAAGAGTTCTCAGTTATTTTACATTGGGAGAATGTCGCCTCTGTCAAAATTAAATATGTTGATGGTGGATCGATTCATGACCTCACAGGACGTTCGTATTAAGATATCCCAAGGTTGAGTAAGACCACTAGAAAATATTTCTAGTTGAAACAAATCATTGTTTTTATAAATCTGTGTGATCTTTATCTATCTGGATCCTGGAAATTCATCTGGAAACCGAAATATCAAAAGACTTATTATTTTTCCCTCTCCTGCAATTCGTTTTTTTTATCCTTATTATTTATTTTTTTAATCCTTGGTTTTTCTATCCTTTGAATTTTTTTTCCTGTCCTTAGAATTTAGAAACGGGCAAATGTTTTCGTCAATTTATTTAAGACACTCACAAGATTAGGAATTTCACACATTTTTAGTACTTCAACCCACAGAAATTAATATTGCAATTTTTTGTATTTTCGACACATAGAATTAGATTTTTCGCCTACAAATTTTAGTTTAATTGACCCACAAGATATTAACGTACAGAATTTCAATTTTAATTTATGAAATTAATATTTGCAACTTTTGTGGTTAGTTTGCAAAAGTCAATGAGGACTACGCAGTGATCAGTCATTAGTATTGAGAATCTACGAAGACTTGGTGGGTGTTCCATTTTGTTGTAGGATGCTCGTACCTACCTGTGTTTTGCTCAATGTGAAAGTGAATATGTGCAAAAAATTGCAAAAAAATCCTGCGCCGAAGTGTTATCCAGAAGGAATATGTGTGGGATTCAAAAACCTTTAACATGGACGTCGTCATGCATTTTCATGAAAATTTAACGTTTGTATGTAAACACAGTTGGTAGTAATGAAGTTAATAATGTTTTAATTTATTTAATGGGAATCCAAAGCATTTGGTACGATAAATTAATTAAGAGTCAATTCTGAATCAAATTAAATTGGGCTGGTATTGAGTTTGTGGATGAGGACGAAGGGGAGTTCATGTTGATTGAGATGGAGGGCCAATTCCTTCTCCCCACCCGCAAAATCACATTCTCCAACCCCACATTTAATATTCCTCATCTCTTTACCCCAAACATCTTGTGATTTGTTTGAAAAGTTTCCTCCAATTTCATGTTTCTTCAAATGAAGTTTTAAACTGTTTCTGTGGGTTGCAGAGTAGGAACATTGAGGGCATTTCCAAGGCCTCTCTCCCCTATGAATCATCTCATGGACCTTCAGACTTGAAGATTGAGTAGTTGAATATTTGCATCGGTTGAATTGACATTTGTAGGGTTTTTCTTTAGTGTGAGTCCTCATGTGCTTACTAAGGTCGTCACTGGTGACTGTGGAATAGTCACAAAATTCACATTTGAATTTCTTATCTGCTGTGTGACTACGGGCAATGTGTTTCGTCAAGTTACCTGATTGAGTTGTCGTGTAGGGGCAGTGGGGACAAGTGAAGGCCTTCTCCCCCGTGTGGGTCCTCAAGTGATTCATCATGTCAGATGATTGAATGGATTTGTAGAGGCAATGTGGACACTTGTGTTTCTTGATCTTCTCCTTCTCTTCCCTACTCAAATGCACCTTCGAATGGCCATTCAATTCTTTTTTTGTTTTGGCTGCATAATGACATTTCCCACATGTAAATGGCCGATCATCAGAATGAATATGAATAATGTGACTTTGTAAATTGTCATTTTGGGTGAATTTTCGGTTGCATTCAGAACACTCGAATTTTTTTTCTTGACTGTGAATCAGTTCATGCTTTTTCAAATAGGAACTTGAAGTGAATGACTTTTGGTATTGGGGGTGGGGACATTTGTAGGGCTTCTCCACCGTGTGGATCCGAACGTGGTCATTGAGCTGGTACTTGAGGTTTGTTTTGTAGTGGCAGAAGGGACAGGGGAATTTGGATTTTTCAAAATGGCTCATCTGTAACGAAAAGAAATTTAAAATAAGTGAAGGAAGTTGTCTATTGAAAAATTGTTTGTACTCACAACTTGCATTAATTAAATTAAGTTGAATTGGTTTGTATGCAGTTTTCAGTTTTGATTTTACCTTAAAATTAACGATGATGAATCTTCCAATTCAATCTGAATACTGGAACCAGGACACAATTTCTTTACGAGGAAAGTACAGAGTAATTCCTTCAAACTAATACAAGGTTCTTGAATGAATTCTTCCGTTCGTCTGAGAGGATTCTAAAATTGTTTATTACTTTACAAGTATATTTTTGTGTTGCAGTCTGGCGGAAGTCCACTAATAAAAGGGCCCGGCCCTTTTATTAGGTCCCGAAAACGGGCCCTTTTATTCGGGCCCGTGGGGAACAACTACAGTACCCGGGCCCTATATAAA
>JAQHQX010000039.1:0-25878 GCA_034694425.1 Arrhopalites sp. Gr-Col-00791
CCAGATATTTTAGTGGAATACGCATCCAAAATAGTGCAACTTTCAGATAAAATAGTGGAGCCAAAAATCGCACCCTTTTTTGCTCTGGTGTTCATATTCTGTGTCCCCTGCACCCATCGCGGATGACATGTCAAAATGAAAGATTCAAGTAGAATCCAGCTGCGTGTGAAAAATATTTCTCAAAAAAACCTCATGGTAATTTTGGTAAATTTTTTTAAAAATATTTTCAAATTTATTTTTCAATTTCAAAAATTGTGAAAATCTTAAACATTCAAACGTTTTGAAGAAACTTTTGGAGACTACACTTTGGTGATGGATCGTTACGCAGTCAAATTGACTTTGGACAATTTAGAACAACTTATTATCAGGAAAAATGTATGATTCGCCAACCTATGAACAATCAACCCTGTAGTTGGACCACTAATTATGATTAAATGTTTAAAGGTATTTTTCAAACTATTTTGAAGTTTAAATTCAGTAAAATATGACTTGGCGATTTTTGTCCAACTTGTTTTGTTCATTTGTTTACACGTGTAATTTTTTCCACGTGGTTCTTTTTTGTCTCATTTTATCACTCATGAGAAAACTCTGCAAATCAGAACTAACTGGCCATAAATTGTATAAGGAATGATATGCTATTGTTATTAAACCAGCACTGACCCACTTGGTTCTGATATTGGTTAAGTGACTTTCAATGTTGATTCGTCATCATTGAATGTTGTTCCGTTTACATCAAAAACTATTCTGACAGAAACATTTTTACCACACTGACCAGCACAGAAACTCGATCAAAGGATTCGACGACAAAAATCGATTTGCACAAAATGTCAATCAAATACAACCAATATTGGACATCAAACTGATGTTGTGGTTTAAGTCATGCCAAATAAATACAATTTCCAACTCGAATTACAAAGCGACACTTTAATTGTATAAGTACAAAGTTGGTCTTATTAAAATTTTGACACATTAAATTAATTCCAATTTTTGAAATGCAAAATGTATGTTACCGCCTTCGGCATTCGATTGTGAGTATAATGACAGTCATTTTCATGTAAAATTGTTGAAATTGAAACTTGTTCTAATTAAGGGTTGCCTGTTAATTCATCACCTGCAATTCAAAAAGTCCCCGATTACATCAATTACTCATCGTCAGACCGACACAATTTACACCAAACTGAACAGTTGGGTTAGAGTAGAAGCCAATTTCTGAGTATTATCCAGCGCCAGCGTAGTAATAACCAGTACACACCGACTGTTACTGGTAAAAGCCAGTTCCGACCAGTAAAAGCCGGTGGTATGATCCACCCTCGAACTCCACTGAACCGAAATCAACGACAAAGACTTCAATTTGGAAAAACAGTTTTGGGCTTGAGATTTCAATTGAGCCGCCAATTTTGAATGGCTAAATATAATCCTACTTGACAATAAACTGAACAATAAAATTGTGTTCTGTTACCTTCAATTGCTCCAATTGGAGTATTGTCAACTCCAATAGCAGAACAAGTTTTCTTACTAAATTCTCCATTCCCTGAAAAATGTAAAAGTCCATTGAAATCAAACTCATTTGAACATGCAAATCGCACTCTGCTAAATACATCTAATAAAACAAACCAAGTGTCCAGCAAAACCACCATGCCAATCAGTGTCTCGAAATATGGACACTGACCTGAACCACCAGGTCGAAAGTGGAGCAATTTTATATTGGATGTACTTGGCAGGACCAGCTAAAACGGTTGATGTTATATCGGGCATTTCTGTGCAAGGCACAGGTGGAAGTTCTTTGGTTATAAGCTTACCTTTGTTCCACTGGAACCACCCACAACCATAAAGGGATCCAGATTCTTTCCTGCTCTTGATTGAGTCTTGTAGTATCCCCGTGTCCTCGAAAGCCTTCGTCTGCCTGCAAACCGTTTTGGCTAGATGGAGTGAGACGAAGAGACCTGTTTCATTGTTTATTGGTAATTGAGTTGATTCTGGTGTTGTTGGAGTTGGTCCTTGTGGAACAGACGTGATGGGCCTGATTAGCTCACCTTTAAATCAAAAAGAAAATTAATTTTAATAAAATATTAATCATATGATCAAACCGGTCAAGAACGATTCCGTTCTTTGTGAAAAAAGTTTCCTTTGAAGTTTCCTTCTCCCGACCTAAAAGGGTGCAATGAATTTGGATGATGAAAATGAATGTGGAATTTACCGACATTACAGCCGCAAGACCTGAACTCTAATTTCTCTGCTCCAAATTCGAGACACTCCATGCGTCTGTAGTGAACTACACAAAACTTTTTGCACTTTTGGAAAGCATCAGGATCACAGTATCTCATCTTATGTTTTACAATCGACGACACGGAAAGGTGGATGGCAGAAATATCTCCATCTTCAACTCTTGATGAACTATCCGGTCCATAGATTGTCCTGTAATTTTAGAATTGGAAAAGTTTCAAAATCATTTTAAAAACTTTGTGAGACAGTGAATCTTCATTGACTATCCCCTAACTTGGATAATTCAAATGGAGCCTATTCAATTTCGGACCAGAGATTGGGCATAGGAATTTAGACTCGAATTCGAATTACAGAACCCGAATAGGGTTACCCGATGCACTGAATCGACTTGAAAGTGTCCGATAAAAGCACAAGTTTTCTAGAATATTGTGACTGTCTACATGAGCATTTGAAATGAGTATTGTGGATTTGACTTACATCAGAGTCTCGTTTAAGCCCATGGAACAGTGACAGAATCTTTGTGATGTTGGTCCCCTTTCTTTATCGACTTCGTTGCATCGCCAAAAACTTAGGGAGAGGCCTTGACACAGGGCTTGACAACTATCATCGAAATCCTTTCGACATGAATCTGAAAATATTTCCAAGAAAGTTTCAACCGCCTAATGTAGCATTAGGGTCAACTCAGTGACCTATCATGAATCCATAAGAAGTCTAAGGATTGGGGATGGTCTCTCTTTTAACTTTCAGTTAGACCATAAAGTACCACTTTGACATTTGACTCTGAAATTTCTTTTGTCATTACACAAACTGATCTCGACATTGAGTTCGCAATATTTGATTTTAGATCCAAAAATTTATGATTTCAAATTGGATTTGGAGTGCCATCGTCATTTCTGGATTTGGTCGCTTGGCATGCAAAAAATTCAAATTGGGCTAAGAGACTCGGCCCTGTTCCTCAATATCAGCTCTTGTTGTTGCTTGTGTCATAAGTCAGTAATTGATGTGGGGATTTGAGGATAGTAGAAATTCAATTTGGTACCTCCATTTGCCATGTGGGTGATCAGTGACAGGATGATCATCTTTAAGAGCATCCTCGTACTCGATCCTTTACACCCGTTTCCTAGTGGGAAAAAATTTGATTGGTTTAGTTTTAGTTTTGTGTTTCTTACCACTGAAGGAGTTTCCCCAGAACTAAAGTCCTTTAAAAATACCAAAAGTTCTTGAATACTAGAATCAAGTCTATGAAGTCGCTCGTCCTAGACAAAAGTTGTGAATTGGAGGGAGTGGGTTCCTCCATTCAATTGTGACGGACGTCACCCTGTACCGATAAGATTCAGCCTGGTATTTATTAGAACTGGTGGAAACCTGATAAGAAAGTAAACCTCATCATTTTGGGTCGAGCTACCAGAAAATGCAGACACAACAGTTTGTTGGGATGGTAGAAAAGTGAAGCCACAAAAAAGTCTTGTCTATATTTGAGGTACTCCTGCGCATATGAAAAGTCGCATAAAGATATTGGGTAGAGGTCAATCACTTCACTGACCTGACAAACAGTTTCAATCTGAGAGCAAATTTGAATGGGGTAATAGGTTTGCTCAGGTAAAAATATTCAAACTCCGGTAGATTAGGTTAGAGGTAACATAAAACACTGACCACAAAAAACGGTGATTTTGAATATTTTTACATGAGTTTGAATATTTTTACCAGAGTTTGACTATTTTTACTTGAGCAAAAAATGACAACCAATTTGAATTCAAGGATAATTTGATACGATTTATTTTCGAGAATCAAAGACCCAAAAATCAGAAAACTGGGGCCGCTTACTGGTACAAAATCTGTATAATGTTTACCTGACCCCGTGCGCGTGATCAGGTAAACTTCTAGTACCAGATCATTAGTGAGGAATTGACTTGTGGAGGATGGACCTAAAACTATTGGAAGCAAATTGGGTCTCACTAACACCAGTACCCGAACAATACCCGCACAATCTTACAATACAGACTATATCCAAGCCATACTCGAGCCATACCCGATAGGTGGTATCAGTGTTTTCGATTGTCTTTAACTGCGCTCGCTTCACTCGCTACTTCAGCTATTATGAAGTCCGTTTGAAGAAATAGCGAGCGAAGCGAGTTCAGTTAAATAAAATCGAAAACACAGATACCACCTACCGGGCATGGCTCGAGTATGGCTTGGATATAGTGGGTATTGTAAGCATTGTGCGGGTATGATCTGTATTGTTCGGGTATTGGTGTTAGTGAGACCCAAAATTTGAATGCTTCGGTTAGACCTACTGACCCAAATTGGGGATCAAATTTTTAATTCATTTTAAATTTTGAATTTCAATTACCAAAATGATAAAGATTCGAGTCGATGCAGCCCAATTGAATGTTGATTTTAATGTATGATAAGGAGGTTTTCCAGTTGCACATCAACAAGTTGGGAGACGCCGTAAATGTTAGCGATTAGAAAGTAACTGATATTGACAAAAGTTAATGGCCACTTGAGCATCATGACTTACAAGACAACTTTGATTGTCAGCCAATAGATCGACATTACAAGACAAAGTCGATTACTTGTTGTTCGTTACTTGTGGCTCCACTTTTTGTTTTCCCTCCCAAACGTAGATCGGCAAAAAATAATTTTTCGGCGAAGGCTAACAAATTTAACATTCTGGTTATAGGCAAGCACTAGATGAAATTCAATTTTTTCCGGCGAAGAAAATGTTTTTTAGGTTAATGGTTTGGGGAAGTTGTTTTAAACAGATTATGCACCGACGCTGTCACTTCATCGATTTGAGGCAAATTTTTGATGAATACAGTCAAAATGGATGAATCAAATGAACGAAATGAATGATACAAGAAATTCAAGTGAAAAGTTCAAAAGCTTTGGTTGCTTGTACAAATTGTGGTCCTAAATGTATTAATAAGTTTTGTACTAAATTCTAATCCCCCATTTTAATACCCATCTGAAATCATGTTTAAAAACTCAGAAAAGTAGCAAGGAAAACGTCATCGAGGTTTCATGTGTGTAGGTCCGTTTCAACAAAACAACTACCATTTTGATTCAATTTTTCTCAGTTGATATTTAATGACATTGTAAACACCATCACAGCCAGAAATAAGTGTGTGACCTCTGATATAACCTCTAGAGGTCACTTTGCATAGTCACCTGTCCTATTGATGCCTGAAATCACACAATTTTGAAAAAAATTCACAATGATGGATACAATGGAACAAAGATGCCTTTTGCACTTTATTGAAATATTTGACCTCTATGGTCATTTGAAAGGTTTAATTGCCTCTGAAGGTCAAACAAATGAAACAAATGAATCGGGTTTCCAGACTTTTTGACCCTCATCATCATAAAATTTAAAGGGAAAGGATCCTTAAAATAAGCAACTAAAGTTGGGCCACCCTAATTCCCGTTTAATTGATCTCAATTAATTAGAACTGGTACAGCTCAATTTTGAACCCTATTTGCTTACTGATTACTATAAATATTACAATGTTAGTTGTAATCAATAAAAATTTCAAAATAATGACCACAAATGCTCGAGGTGGAAATAGCATCATGAAATCATGAATAAAAGCTGGGAGGCAATATGAAAAACTATGAACAAAAATATCACACACATTAACTTTAATGAATCCTAATTAAGCACCATCATATGTATAAGGAAACATGTAACATCAAAAAACATTTTAATATAATTAAACAATTAAACGTTTTCGGGTTGAAAAATCTTCCTTTTGCGACTTGTAGCCATTTGACTCCCACCTTTATTCATCCAATATGAGTCTTGAATATGAGAGCTTGAATTCGAAATATTGTTTCTGAATTATTATGCTAGCATATGCTAAAGCTCGTCAAAGTAATACCAAAGTCGTCGCAAAATCGATAGGGTTCAAAATAGATCAAACCTCTACTCGAATTTTGTGCAAATTGATTTTCCTCATCGAATTCATTCATCGGGCTTCTTTGCTGGTCCCTGTGCATTTTGGTTGCACGTTTTAGATTTAATTAAACTTTGGTCAAAGGGGTGACATTGCCAGATGTCAACATACAGATTTGCTTGATGTGCAACACCGAACATGAAAGAGTGAAAAATGTTATATAAAGTAAATATCAAGTGAATATTGTATCTCAAGCGCCTAACTGGACAGCAAGAGACTAACAGTATTGTCAAAAATTATAGTGAGAACAGTCAAGCAGATTCCTTTGTCAGCATAGAAGAATCCTCCGATATGACATCGACAAGTTCGTATCGACTGGAGTTGCTTCCGAAAACCCAAAATATGTGCTTTATATTTCCATGAATCCAGAACATCGACAGATGTCTCGTAAACATCTCCCATCTTTTTCCACAAGTGCAATACAGTATAGGCGGCAAAATTAGCTGCAACAAACTGTTGAGCTGCTCTAGATCCATCAAGCTTCACTGATCCATAAAATCCCAAGCTGGACCCAAAAATGAATACTGTTCCATACAGAACATGAGTAGCTGCCCAGAGTTGATTGTAGTGGCTCTGTAAGATTTGAAGTTTTCCAAATGCTGCATAAAATGTAGCTGGATCCCTTGCCAACTTCCTATAACCGATGGGTGTTCCATTCTTTGGCTGGGAGTCATTGAACCTATAAATTAAAGTTGTACAATTTTCATTTGTCCAAAGGCCATGGGTCAAGGTCAACATCAAATATGAGGTTGAAAAATAGATCAAAAGATTACCTCATGAAAGCTAGTGCATTCTTGACCCCATTAATGTAGCAGAGATTGGTAACGATATAGAAATAGATTGATGTAACCTCAAAAGCCCATATCGTGATATGAATAGTCATGAGTGGCAAAAGTTGTAAAGCAGACATTGACATGGGGTCAGGTAGTAGAGAGGTCACAAAATATATAGTATTAGGAGCTCCAAAAGCCGATACAGTATCCAGTGAGACGATCAAGACACAAGTTATCATAATAGCTCGTACTACTTTATAACATTCTTCCAATTTAAAATCCGGTTCGAAGGGATTGTCCTCTGGTTGATTTTCCATGTCGTCTTCAGCTGCTAAGATACAACAAAGTAGAACCAATTTGGAAGTTAACACCATCTGGAAAATTTTATTTTACTCACCAGCAAAATTCTCGACAAAGTCAATGAAACCATTCAGCCAATTTTGATGGTGTCCCCAATGCTTCAAGACACTCACTTGGATCCAAACTACAAAACTGTAGCAAACAAAAATGTAAAGTGTCCCAATGCACAAGGGTGAAAACGGGTCATGTCCATTGGAGAGTAATTGGACCCATCGACAAAATACAAAGACGAGGTAGCCCGTGTTGATCAAATTGAGGGCTGCTAAAATGAAAATTTGTTGCCATGTGTTTTTAAAATAAACTCTCTGAGTCCTCTCATCCCATCTGTAGGGAGCAGCACCAAAAGCACCGGCAATCTTGATGGCTCTCACCAAGCAAATCGCAGCTTGTTTACTAATGAGCATTCTTCCAAAATTATTTATGTTTTGACGGAATGACGGCCACCGAGTAACTGAATAGTTTCATGTGGTGGATTTGCTAATATTTGGTGAGTCCACTTTGTGTACTCATCTACAGGGCGGAAATTTCTAGTTGAGCCACAAATGTCGATGTCTTTAAAATGTTGGGTGCAAGATCGTGATGAGTCAATTGATCAACAGACACATTTTTGATGTGCCCTTAATGGCTCATCGTGTAGCTGAAAGTTGAGTCGACTAGGACAAGTAATTTTCATTTTGGTGAATTCTTCAAGTAAATTGGAAGGTGTACCACGAGATTAGGTATTTATAACTTTTCAATTCGCATCGACAACACAATAATTTTTTACAGGAAATATATAATGCAACATTAAAGAAATAGAAACCGCAGTAAAAAATCGGAAACCACAGGAATTGATTATACTGAGATTTTCTTTATCCAAATAGCGAGCGAAGCGAGCTGGGTTAGAGAAAACCAAAAAAATTGATACCTGCGGTTTCGATTTTTTTTACTACGGCGAAAAATGTATGTCATTTTTTTCTATCAACGTTTTGCATTTTTTGCGCAACAAAATTTATGTCGAAAGTGGTTTCGAGTTTTACTGCGAATTACTGGAAAAAGTCCACAAAGTGACAGTTTGTGAAGCCCCAGTCTAGCATACAAAACGGTTGCCACAATTTGGTGTAAGAATCCTGTAGGCAGAAATTAGATGTAGAGCCTAATGGAAAGTTTTGATTCGATAAATTCATTTTCTTTGTATTGGGAAGTAATATTAAATGCTTTAATTATCCCAGGAAGCTCATTATTCAAGAGCAATCGAGTCCTCAACTGTGACAACCCCGATTTCTAACTAGGGGATCCACTTACATATGTAAGTGAATCTACGACGTAGATTCTACGTACTTACTTTCTTATTAAATGTATATTTAATATGAAAGTAAGGGCCAGTGGCCCGAAAATCGTAAATGAGCAGAATTTTTAAAAATATTCTTCAATGTCGCGCAGTTGAGCTCGACTCTTGTCCCAGTTTTTCTTCCGTTTCTCATATTTTGCTTCAAACTCATCAATAGATGTCCAGTTTGAGTTGATTTTTTTTTGTTTTTTTACCCAACTTTTATTTTGACCGCGATTGATGAAAGGTGAAAATTTTAGCTTGTTCCTCCATCAAATCAATTGCTTGACTACATTTGGCTTTTGTGTTAAAAACCAGAGAGTGAACCAAAACCCTTTCAAAGTGTCGCCGTACAAATTTAGTGTACCTGAAAAAGACAGGTGACAGTGTCGAGCATGTTCATTTCGACCAAATAGTTGTATGGAAAAGTTTCATTAAGAGTCTAATGGAGATACAAAATATCATCAAAAGACATTTCTATCGCCATTGAATATGCACTCAATTTTTTTGACTACCTTTCATCATTTATGTTTTCATTTCAAAGTGGGAGTGATGGAGATAGAATTGAGTCGGAATTTTGTATGCTGGTGCCACTGAGCTGCGTTTATTAGTAAAATGAAGACTTACATAAAACTACTTTGGTTGTCAACAACGACTCTAAAAACAATTAAAAATTAAACAGGACTCGTGACTAAGATGGACATGACAATTAAAATTCCTCTTAAGTGAAGTCCTTGTTCAATTGAAAATTGACCAATTAAATCTAATCTTCTTTCATATTTAATACAGATGACAGCAACCATCACTTTAGCAAATGTCGACTTACTTCATTTTCAATTACAGAGTCGGAGTCATGTCATGTCAAATTGACATTTGTTTATTGATGGAGATGGAATTGCGTCGAAATTTTGTATGCTGGTGAAACTGAGCTGCGCTTAATAATAAATTGGAGACTTACATAAAACCACTTTGTTGTTTGCAAACAAGGACTCTAAACACAATTAAAAATTAAATAGGACTTGTGATTAATATGGACATGAGTCATGTCACATGACAATTGACATTCCTTTTAAGTGAAATCCGTGTTCAATTAAAAATTGACCAATTAAGTCCAATCTTCAATAATATTTAATACACATGACCACAACAATCACTTTAGCAAATGTCGACTTACTTCATTTCCAATTGCAGAAATTCACTTCTCTGTCTTCTTAAATGAATGTTCCTTAACTAGAGTTTATGCTATGTCATGTCATGTCAATTAGAAGTCTTGAAAACGTCGTCGTCTTTTGATGCTTGACTCTTATCCCGATGACGAAAGCCTAGTCCTTGGAGTAATTTTAATCCAGATCAAAATTCTTCACTCTTAGTACAAATTTCAGACACAAAATTCCAGCATCAGCCTCCATCATCCAAAATAAGCTCCAGACATGAATTTAAGACGCAGATTTTAATAGCGAACTTTTTTTTTATGCTATCCTCAAGCGGATTTGGATTACTTGAGAAAATGTGTTTATTTTTTTCTACTTTCCAAAAATCTAATTAGAAATTTGAATAATAAAATAAAATTTGGAAATTATAATTTTAGTTTTTCTTCTATTCCCACGAAGAGAAGTTAAACTGAATCTTCACAAGTCAGTCTGTAGATAGAGCCGTCTGGTGGGACCCCCAAAACAGTCTCACCAGCAGTTACTTCGTGAAGGCTTGCATGTTGACCGTTACTCAAGTTCCCAATAACAATTGGCATGGATTTTGTCATTGTGTAGAAGCAGCCCAATTTCACTGTAAACTTGATTTAAAATGTAATTAATTTAATTGTCATCTAAATAAAGTTGATGATAATTCAAAGAGGGAAACTAATTTACCCTAAGAAGGTACCCAATTTTGACGATGGTACATCGGCCAGAGCTGGTGATGGGCATCGATCCAGTAGGAATTTCAATTTTACTTAACGAATTGAATTCGCAAGGACCTTTCACTTTGGCTTCCACAGGGGGCTCCACCATCACTTTGGCCAGTTCATTCATTTTCCTGCATCTGACGTTCCAATTATGATTCGCTGTGTAAGTTACCTCCTACAAAAATCAAATATTAATATTTATTTTGAATTTTGATTGGCGTCAAAATCTATTTAATTGTAAATTCGAATGAACCTGCATCAACTGCACAAAAATTTGCCTGATGGATTTTTTGCTTTGATTTTTAATCTCAATGGAAAATCCCAACTGACCACCGAAGGCAACTCCATTTTTAGGGAGTGTAAATTTGCAATTGATTTTTGAAAGGGTACAGCAGCACCCAAGGCCATCAAAGGGCTCCCAGACTCCCCAACAGTCCTCCAGCTCAGTGGGTTGGTTAAGGGACTCGGTAGTTGAAGTATCTAGTTGTCCCACTACTTCAAAAGGGTATCGATCAGCTTTGTGGAATTCCAATAGACCCGCAGGACACATTTTGACTTTGGCTTCGTAGTAAATTTGACCCTTTGACCCTTTAAAAGTACATGGGAGGTCAGAGGGTAAATTAAAAGTCAGATTGTATTCTTGGACTCCTGATGGGATCGTCAGCTCATTTTTGTAACCTGAATTTGAATTTTACATTTGTAAATTTTTCGAAAATTTAAATCTTAATTAATTTACAGTTTCAAAAGTTGAAAGAAAAAATTTGGATTTTTTGGATTTTGAATTTAAATTAAATTATGACCGAGAATCGCTCGAAATTCTTTTCGAAAAAATTCCTCTTCTCCTCGTTTTTCGTGTCGTCCTTCCGTCCAATTGCATTTTGACTTGCCTTTGATAACCACAACGATTTCTGTACGAAATTCAAAAATAATGTAAAAATCCAATTTCGATTAATTAAATCAAAACTATTTTATATAGAGACAATTTAGAAATATTTTTTAATTAAATTGACAAGAACACAATTAGATAAATAATTAAATTAAAAATTCTAATGCAAATTGCAACCTCTGCCATGAAAGTCCTTGCCGTTTCCACCATCAGAAATTTGAACACAAAGTTTTGCTTCCAAATTTTCTCCTGCTCGATAGACAAAAGGCTCCTCCTTTGAAAAGACGAGCCAAAATTTCGGTGACATTTTAAAAATCCTCAATTTAAACAAAGTTCAAATTGTCAGATTCTTTACCCAACAACCCGCCATTCTTCACTTGATTAGAATTTGATAAACTCAGTAGGGAAAATGAGTCAAGTGGAAACGGAAACGGAAACAATGATGATGGGGCAGATGATGAGATTTTGATCGATAAAATCGATTTCCCCTTTTCATTTTATTTGCTCCTTGGATCTTTTTTTTAGGGTGAATTTTTGTATTGTTTTGATGTCTTTTGTTCTTCTTCCGCTCTGCTGGTCTTCATGAGGAACAGGTGGGGGGATGAGCAGATGCTGCATCATTCCAAAAGCATTTCTTTAGGGTGAGCGAATCTGTTTAGAATTTGGAAGTTGAAGTAAACAAACTTGGATTTAATTGGGAATCAATTTGAAAGTTCAAAAGTAACCGCCAATATGCATATGATATGATGCAAAGTCCATTGTGAATGTGCATTAACTGCATTTCTATCAAAATGTCTATTCCCATTGACTTTGAGCCTTAATGACAGATTCCACTCCCTCCTCCCCACTACTTCTAGTTCATCAAATTACACCAACTCCACAATGTAAAAATAGGGGCTGTTTCAAGGAATTGCTTGTCTTCATATTCCTTCTGCCCGTTGGACTGTTGGTCCTCACACAAAAGCTTTCATTACAATTTGTTGACATCAAAATATTGGGACAGGCCATAGAAAGATTATAAAATTATTATCCGACTTTCTGTCAGAACAACAGAAAATGATAGTCAGCTCCAATGAATCGCACAATGCAGTTCCATTGGAAGAGAAATCAAAAATGACATTTGTTTAAGATAAAATTGAAATTCATTCATATTTAATCAATTTACTTTGAAAATGACTTGTCGAAAACTGGACCGTTGAAACATTAGAATTCGTCCATTATTTCCAATCATTTTCCTTTGGCTGGAAAAAACCCACCTACTAGATGTTTTTTCTTTCTATAAATTTCCCTAATTTTTTAACCCCATACTCAGCCGTTGAAACAAGATTTGTACAAAAATATTTCACAATAAAGTATCTGTTGGAGCAATTTTACAAACTCCTATTACTGTTTAAGTGTAAGATTAATAAAAAAATTGAATATTGAATATTGAAACTGTCAACAAATTCCACAATCTCACTTCCTCTCTTCCATTCGCAATGGAAATGGTTGACATGGACGAGGACAAGGTCAACTTTATAATTCATTACGCTGGGCCATTCATTTTGCAATAATTTTCAACTTGCTTTACAATGAAAATGGTTGATGCGGCAAAATTTAATTTCAAAGGTCATCAGTCATCACTTGGGATCAAATTTAAGTTGCATTTTGTTATACAAATTTCATTTTCTACCAACTGCTTTAATTATTTACAAGAGTCCACTCACTTGCACTTGAACTGACTCTTTTGCTTCAATTCAATTTGGCAGTCAAGTTTTCTACAAAAATTTTAATTTCCTTTGAAAATTTTGAATTTCAACTACAACTACAAAATTTTTTCCTCATTTGTCATTCCTTGAATTGAAGTTGACCTGACCAAACAAATTGATTTGAAAATGGTTTCTGATCGGATGAAAAGTCAATGGAGACCACGAAATCTGGTTCTATTCTTCTACTGCATTTCAATCACAGTCCTCTGCGTCCTCATTTTGGGCATCAAAAATTATGTAAATTTCCCGTCTCCAAATTTTTTTCATTTTCATTTTCAATTTTAAAAAAATTATTTTAAATATTTCTGTTTAGTCCAACGAGGTTACCATGATGGGGTGGGCAGAAAATTCTCAATTGATTTACGATTATAACACGGACAGTGAAAGTGAGACTGCAGAAGTCACCAGTTTAGATATCTCGTTGGAGTCTTGGGAAGCTCCACAAGATATTCGAAGGGATTTTCCTTACACCTTTGCAGGCTACGACTTGCAGAATCGACCAGGTAAGAGGCTGTAGTGGATTTCAAGTCATTTACAAAAAAATTTCGAGTCAGATTTGAAGGGCTTATTTTTAAACAAGGTTTTTTGAATTTTAGTTTGGATTGTCCCATTTGGAAAATGGAACGTCAGAGAGAAGTTGGAAGAATCCGAGGACAATGAAAAAATTTTGGAGAAATTTCTAAATCAATTTGCTTCTCGAGTAGATGAAAGTCGACGACTTCCCAATTCGACATTGGATCGCTGGGTCCTCATTTGTGACCTTGAGGGCTACAGCTACTCCCAACTCACATCAGTTTCCAGTATAAGAATATTTCCATTGTCATATTAATTAACTGGAATTGTCATGTGGATTAATAATGAAAACATGGTTGATTTTTCTGGAATTTAATTTTGGTTTCTTAGCCGTCCAATTTCTATTGAGAGTCGGCTCCATTTTCCAAAACAAACCCGATAGTATGGCCTATGGTTTTGTAGTCAATCGTAAGTCGATCGTAATTGAACCAGAATTTTTTGGGCTACACTTTCAATTTTCATTTGTGATGAAAATGACTTCTCTTTTTTTGAAAATTCAAGTTGACTGGATATCAAACCTCTTGATCAAACTTGTTCGTCCAGTTCTGGGTCCATCTCTAAGTAAAATGTGGACTTTTGATTCGGACAAGGAAACGTACGTCAAATCCATTTTGGAAAAAATTCCACAAGACCACCTACCACCCTCTTATGGCGGAGAGGAAGGATTTGAACCGATATTGGAATTCTCTTAAATTGTTGCAGTTTCCTCTCATTTTTGTGCATTTGAAAATTTATTTATTTGGATGGATTTCAATTGAAATTGAATAAAAGAAGAATCGATCAACATTTAAAATGATATTTAAGATTTTGATGATGAAGCAACTTTGAAATTTTCTTTCACCTCCATCGATTAAGTCAGCTCTTTTGGATATGCGATTCACATGGCACAAGTCTTAGTTCATCTTTTAGGTGTCGTTCTAAATTCCAAACCCCGGGGGACATGAAGCTGGCGACAGTTTTGAAGCATAAGGTTTTTTTTGTTAGCAGTTTAAGTAAATTAAAGAAAAGTTAAACTAGAGCTCCGAATCGGGAATGTTCTTAAATTTATACTCCCACCCCCCATACCCTAATTGCTAAAGACTTTTTGTGCGTTGTCATGGAGATGCCAAATCTCTCAGCAGCCAAAATTTAATGGGTACTAATTTTGGTTAAACGAATCACGTGTGTGCCAGTTAGAGAATTTCCATGAAACCCAAGACAAAGTAAATCTGACAGGAGTCATTTTCGTGTTCCCATTTTACATAATTCCATTTAACTATAAATGATACAAATAAATGATACGACTTGAATGAAGGTGAAATTGATGACATATGATAACTTAATCTCATGCTCAGTGCCATAAATATTCAGTGTCATAAATATGATCTCTTTATCCAAACAATTGTTTCAAATAATCTTCAACTCGTACTGCTGTACTACAGCAGCTGTAGTATTCATGTTTAAGTAGATATGCAACAACAAGTCTATCTATGATAGAGTTGCTGTTGATTTTGTTGCTAATACTGGGAGATTATTTCCAGAAAGAATGAACATTTCTCATTTGAGGATTGACTACGGTCGGTCAGTGAAGTTAATCAAAATGATTTCAATTCTCCAATGAGGACAAATGACAGGCGCTTTTCTCATCACATCATTTAGATGATGATTGGTGATAGCGGCTTTTTCATGAATTTTCTATTCAAAAAGTAGCTTCAAAACTGCTCTATTTGCTCACCTAAATCATGTTGACATTCAAGTATAATTTACAATCGTATTACTTGCAGTATCTCGGACTCCACTTGGTATAAAATAGGACAGACATTCCATTTTGGCGACATCGATCATCAATTCTTGAGTTAACTGGACAACTAATTATTCGTTAAAACTCATTTCTAGGGGGTGTCCAAATAAATTCTTTTAAAATAAAATAATTTGTCAATTTGAAAATGAGAACCGTGAACAAATGTACAAGAAGAACAGTACTAGCGGGGTACCTGTTGCTATTGACTCTGAACTTGGATTTCAGCTCTGCATTTACGCAAGAATTTGTTCTGTATGATCAAAATCAAAATTTATTCAACATAACAGATCATACTCCTGACATGTCTGCCATTTGGGCAGCTGGTAATTGGAACACCGTTTGCCTCCGTGGAATGTGAGATTGACGTAACTTTTAGTCCTTTAAATTGTATTCGTGTGCAGTTAAATTTCAATATTATACACGATCATAGTAACCACTTGAATATTTTCGGTATGAAAGTAAAACTGAGTATATGAATTTTTAAACCATATTGACAAATAATGTGTTTTCTGGTGATTCTCAGATGGTTCGGTTATAGTGGACTGAACTTTGATGGAATCAATATGTTTGTATACCACGATCAGAAAATGCCACCTCTTTGCATAGATATCACAACCACAACCCTGATTGCCAAATCAATTCGATATGGTGCAGATTCAGATAGTACAAAAACTGCTATCAGTATCTATTCTGGAACGTGGTATGAAGGACGTGAGGTTTTTGCCACTACAACGTCACTGGCTGGCACTGATGGCAAATCCTTTTCAATTTCGGGTCCTAACAGAAAATGGACATTTTTTGAAGGTTTGAATTTTAATGGGAAATCCATCTGCTTTGAATTTGAATCGCGTGACCCAGATGTAGGCGGAAGGTATGATGTTCCAATGCAACTCAACTTAACACAAATTGGGTCTGCTAGAGTTGACTGTGTCACGCAAACCCCAAGTCCAGTACTTGTCAGCGATAGTTCTGGACAAACATCACCTTAGAAACAGCATCTTCCTGAGTTTCCATCATTCTTCCCTCCACTGAACCTCAAAGTTTCCAGTTCAAGTCGAACTGAGTATTTTAAAAGACAAAAATTCAATTTATGTGGAAAGGGTATTCTTATTTTGAAGTTACCTTAATTGGTGTGACTTTGTAATGTGCTGTAAAAATTGTCAAAATTCATAACAAGCAAAATTGCAATGTGATTCACATTATATGAACCTGACCCTTGAAGGACAAAGAATCTTATTGAGCATATTTTAAAGTCAATGCCATTCAGGTCTGATTAAATTGGATCAAGCATCACACAACACAGCCAGGGGCTTTAATCATCGGAGATTTCGCTTATCACATTCTTTTTTAAATTAAATTTTAATTAACTAATTACCATTTAAAATAATTGAATCTAGACTCCTTACTCGCAAAAATTTTGTAAGTTTGTTTACTTCAAAAACTTTAGTAAAGCATTTGTAAAGATACTTTTAAAGGTACAAAAGTTGTAGATTGCGTTACTGAGTTAATAGTACTGGACCAACGGTGACTGACAAAGAGAAAAATGGGTTGGAATAGTGTAAATAATGTGATTTTAATTTTAATTTTAATTGATTTAATTTTCAATTATGTACCTTTTAAATTTTTGTTGGATGTAAAAATTAGAGTTGAATTAAATGGGGTTGAAGTTTAAAATTAAATATTAATCCTACTTCAAAGGTTTAAATCAAAAAATATTATTTACTCTAAACACTAAGTTTGAAACAAACTTTCAAAACAGAAACAACAACTAAAGCCAGTACAGGCCTTTCAAAACTACATCAAAATCGTACTACTCATTTTAAATTGCAATTATCCTTGACCGTCAAGCAAAAGGGTACTCGGAAGATTAATACCACAGATAATTCGGTGTATGGAAAGTTCATCCTACGGAAAGTTCATCAGACCCTTGTTTTGGTCTTGTTCACAGATTATGTCAATGGAGATTTGTTGGGTTGAAGTTACGAGCGAAGCGAGCGGTTAGATAAATCCGAAAAAACTTACCACTCGCATCTAAAGTGGATATTTCCCTTTGATGAACTTTCCGTGAATCGAAAATTCGTTCCACAGAAAATTCGAAACCTAAGTATAACTAACCATGAGATTCGTTTGTTATAAGTCGCGAGCATGTTAGAGAATATGCGAAAGCACTGTCCTGTACTTTTCGTCAGATTAATTTTCCGTGGGACGAATCTTCCTAGAATCAAGCCAAGGTCATTTTAGCCTAATCACTCCCAGAACATCGTATCTGCCCTCAGCCCACTTCAAAGGGAAAGGCCTCATCCCGCATGCTAACTGTCACTGCCCATTCAATTAAAGAATGCTCACTTCAACTATCTGGAGGTCACGTGACTTAACTGTCGAATAAGATTCCCGCCGTTTTTTAACGATAAAATCATACGAATTCAAATTGGCACTACCAACATGGTCCGTACCGCAACTGTAATCGATATTTTCAATCTCCTTTGTCGTGACCCTCGTGATGCCTTCTCGCCAATTCTTAATCAAGCTAAAACTAAATTCGCCCACACAGCCCACCAACGCCAGCGCCAACCCAATTAAAAGTATTCCAAAAGTCGCCTTCATATTCGACAACTCGAAAGGTCGAACTTTCTCCTGACTATTTCTCCACCTTTCATTCAAACTCTCAAAAACTTGTTGCCCTTTCTGACTTTTCATCCAGACCTTCCCTTCCTTTGTAAAATTTTGGTTGAGCCTTCGTCTCAACTCCTCCACAATCCCCATATCTCTCATCTGCGTCGTCAGAAAGTCAAAACTGTCTTTTAGAACGGAATTCTTTTGAAATCCAAAACCTAAATAGTAAGTGACGGCAGGTTTGGAAAAAACAACCATTGGTTTGTAGGCACCCGGCAAACTCAAATTTTTGGAAATGGTGAGGCGGCTATTTCCTTCCCAAGCCACACAAACAGTGTTGGGATTCAACACAGCCGCAGTGACACAATTTTCTCCTTTCGGTTCGAGTACGAATCGCTGACGAATTCGATAAAGTAGCCCCGGGCCTTTGGCCCCATCAAAGAATTGGTAGGTCGCCCCCACCAGATAGTGGAACTGGATTTTAAAGTCGAGTCGAAGGTCGAGAGACTCCAAGTCTTGAGGAATTTGATCAAACTCTGGAAAAGAAAAGTAACTGACAAGGTCGCATCTGTATCCAGTCGAAATAATTAGAATAAAAAACATCCAGAGAGTGCACATCAACTTCATCGGGTTGGGGATTGGGCGACCGAGACTTTGATCCAGTGTAATTTGGTAGGGAATTAGTACAGATTGGCGTAACTTGTTGGGGTTTTTCTTCCACCAAAGTTGGAGGTAAATGGTCATGGAGACAGAGCAGTAGGTGATGAGGATGCAAAGCCACGTTTGACCCGTATAGGGGTAGCTGATGGTTTGCCACTTTATGTGAGCATTTGGTGAGCGCGTAAAGAAACTGACGTCATCTGCAAGAAAGGTTGAAATGTCGACCACCCCATATCGGGCGACAGTGCTGCCAACGGGTATTCCTACATCGGCCCTCTTGTAGAAAAGTGCACCCACAACCCCATCCCAAACCCCTTTCCGAAGAACACCTGCGCCCTTGATATTCTTGTGTTCCACTTCCATCGAGAAATTGTAGGTGGCGCCGATGTACTCGAGCATTTTGTAATAGGTTCCGCCACCGAATTTACCATCTCCGGTCACGACCAAATAGGTCGAAAAAGGAATGGCGGACACCCGCAAATGGCGGCCTCGAAGGTTGACCCATCGACTGGAAAAGCTTGAAAATGGCTATGAATTATTTGGCAGTTTTTTTAAATAAATGAATTGACAGTTTTCAAAATAAATGATTTAGCGGTTTAAAATAAAAATAATTGACAGGTGACTATTACTTACTATTACTTTTCATTTGAAATATTCTCAATGTACACTCATTACTGCGTAATAAAATTGTAATAAGAAAACTTAATCGGCGTCGAAGTTTAGCAGTCCCATTTGATTGGAGGGACAACTTCGATGACCTCTGGAGGTCGAGGGAGGCAATCACCCAAAAAGTGGTCCGTTTAAACGTTGTTCAGGAAGGTCTGAGGAAGCTGTTTGCCAAGTGTCAGCTCAATCGAACGTAAAGGGAAATGGCCATGTCAAGCCTCCAATGGTTTTAAGTATAAAACCGAAAATATTGTTTTCAATATATGTTTAATTTTTTAAATATTTTTCACAACTGCCAGTAAATTTAAAAAAACTGCCAAATATATCATTCAAAACTGTCAAATCATTTATTTTGAAAACTGCCATTTATATTTTAGCAATTGAAAATTACCCTTTTTGAAATTTCTCAAGCCCACCAGTATAAACTGGAGGGTCAATGAAGTCAGTGGCACCACGTATACTTTGCTGGGACAATCCAAATTTGAATTTGATGTCGTGAAAAACGGAATCTTGCATCATCTGGCGGAGAAGGTCAACTTGTCCTAGGAAGACAAAATGGTCTCGGTGGGGTTGACCAAACTGCACTATCTTTCGACAATATTCAGTCGCCTTCAGTGGATCCTCACTCACGTGGATTAGATTCAAGTTGAAGTGGGGACGAAATCGTTTTGTGGGAATAATTGACCTCAGAGAGGGATTTTTGGGAGGTGGAAATAATCTGTTAGTGTCTTCCCATGAACTGAAAATCGTAAGGGGTATTAGTCTACTTTCAGTGTAATTTAATATCACGTTCAGTAAATACGGGGTCGTTCCGTTTGATTTCGATTCGATAAAGTTGATTGGAGAAGAATCAGGATTTTGCGAGTTTAGTCGAATGGCTGAAAAATATGCGGCAACGTTTTGCCAATTGGATTCTCCAGATGTTTGGTTTCGGAAGGAAAATACACGGTTTAATTTTGATTTCACTTGAATTTTGGGTTCAAATTTGAATGATGAGACCTCTACCGGCCAACGAATGGAGATGCAGGAAAGGATAAAAAATGTTGTAATTAATTTTGACTTGATGGGCAATTTGAATGTCATTTTAGAAATTGATTTGAGAGAGAATTCGGAGGAACTTCAAATTGTAATTATTCTCATCAAAAGTCAACATTTTTCAATCCCAATTTCAAATTCAGACAAAATTCAAACTTGTTTGTTTGTGTTGTTTGGAATGAGGAATGCTGATGGTTGAATGTGAATTAGAAGTAGACAGAATAGTAGTGACTGACGCTCAAATCCTACATCACCAAATTCACTCAAGTCCTTCCATTCCCTTACCAGTTACTACCCAAAAACCAAATTGGAATTTAAATTCAGGTACTCTCTTCATTTCAACTATCAAATTGTACAAGGATTTAATTTAAATTAATTAAACATTTCTGTCAATTGTTCAAGTAGTTCAGGTGGTTCACTTATGACAACTCAGTTGAGTCCTCTTTAAGTATTTGCGATATAATCCAAAATCTAATTGACTTGATGATGGAGTTAAACAATTGTTCATGATTAAAAGCCTGCCAACATAATTAAGATTCGGGTACAAGTTAAAGCACCACTTAGAAAGTTGTTTCGAAATTAGGAGGGGGAACGTCTCACTCCGAAGTATTTGGTTATTTACAGGGGATTCTAGGTATTTTCCAACTTCCAAAAAACACAGCAAGGGGCTCTAATCATCAGAGATTTCGCTTATCACGTCCTTTTTCAAATTTAATTTAATTTTAATAAACTAATTACCATTTAAAATAATTGAACCTAGACTCCTTACGGGCAAAAATTTTTTAAGTTTGTTTACTTCAAAAACTTTAGCGCAAATTTCCAATGTTAGACCTACAAATTATGTTTTTGTTTCATTTGCAATGTAATTATTGGCAAAAAGCACTGGATTGAATGCAAGTCCTGCGGCCATATTTACCACCGAACATGCTTACCAAAAATTGGAAGCCTTACGTTCTTCTCTTTGGCAAATTCTAACTGGACGTGTCAATCCTGCTCCGGCTCTGGTTCCAACTCGCATGACTCGCTCATGTCATTTTCAGTATTTGAATTAAATGCCAATATTACTACTCTTAGCACTCAGCCCAGTCCAAGTTCATTTAATAGTCACAATTACCAGTCCGAAATCAATTTCAATGATCACAAATGTATAAAATTCGGCCACTTAAAATACTAATCATTTGCACAACAAACTTGATGAACTTACTTAGTTATTTCTTAAAACTTTTCTATTTCACGTCTTCACACTAAATGAAACACGATTACTCCAGTATTATAATAAATCCCAAGTTGAAATTCCAAATTACACATTTCTCCCTTTTGATCGTCAGCCCTATGTCTCTGGTGGTGGATCTTGCTTCTACATCCGTAATGACTGTTCGTTTCAGTCCATAATATTTAGCACAATTTTTCCAACATTTACTGAAGTAAACAATTCAAAACTTATGATACTACATGTGAGATCCCTGTGTCAATGTATACAAACCCCCTAAAGAATAACCTGTGAGTTTTTAGAAGTCTTTGAATCACTACTGGTTGAAATCTCAATTTTAAATCTAAAGATGATTATCCTTGAGGACTTTAATATTGATCTAAATACTAACTCTGCTGAATTTTTCCTACTTCAGTCATTAACTGCCAATCACAATTTATCTCACATGATTTAAACCCCCACTAGGATTGCCAAAATATCTTCTACACGCATTGACCACATATTTGCTGACAATTATTTCCGAAATAGTGTTTCAAGGGCATTCACATTAACTTCAAGTGATCATAAAGCTCTGTACCTCATCAGGAGTAAAAAAAAAACCCTAAATTACCCCCCAAAATTATTGAATACATTAATTACTCTAAAATTAACTACAATACAGTAGTATCTGATTTGAATAAAATTCATTGGGATCATTTAAACCAAATAAATTCGCCTACCGATTGACTTCACTACTTTTTATCTAAAATACTCGGTGACCTCCATGCAAAGGGATAAACAGTCAAAAGGAGAGTTAAAGGTAGAACTTCACCATGGATGACTCATGAAATTTAAGTTTAATTTGGGAGAGAAATAAACTGAGAAATATTACTTACTAGTACCTATAGTGCTAATGTCAACCGCATACATGAGTAGTGGCACTTTGTAATTATTCGATTTTTTTAAACAATGAATGCTGACAATAATAACTTTATTTAGGTTTGCGTTGGTTGATAAAAGATATTATGTGAAATCCATTAATATTTAATTCTTGGTGACTTAATCACAAGGCATTAACTTCTTTTTAAGCAGACGATGGCAAAACTTAAACAAGCACAATCATCTTCCACCTTTTGGGCGAAGTTTAGAATCGTTTTGTTAAATTAATCAGACATGTTTCGATGTTGTACAAATGTCGCTTCAAACGAGGGAAACAAAAAGCTGCAGTAATTCACAATTCATTTTTCAAAATCCTGATCATTCCAAAATGATTTTTGGTCATCTCGTAATTTTATCGGAACCTGTGAGTCAAGTTGAAATATGAAAGTTGCCATCAAATTATTTTCTAAAAAATAAATTCAAGTTATTCAAAGATCGACAAAAAAAATCCCGTTGAGATGTAGAATTTAGAAAAATCATTCAAATCGAGTTTACATGTTGATCTAGGAGATTTGCAAATCTCTTTTCCAAAATGGTCGAAAAGGCGACATGTTTAATGAAGTGCAATTAAAAAAATTATCGAATCATTTCCTTACACTCAGCTACATTTTCAGAGGAATTTTGATGGAAATTTGAATTCTGTTGAGTTAATTGGGATCGATTTTTGGTCGCTTCCAATTTCATTAAATTGAGGAGGCATTTCAGGGCGTACTTTTGATGGGACTTTCTTCGATCTGCATAGACTTTGATGTGGAGATCTAATTCCTCGTCATATGAGAACTAAAATCAATTCCAATTTAAACTAAATAAAAAATTAATCTCAATTTCCTCCCACTAGTTATCTTTTAAAGGGCTAATAGAATAATTCATTCAAATTTAACGTGATCAAATTGTTTCAATTTGCAAGGAAATGAGACGCATCAAGCTAATTTCAAATTAAATAAAAAGGTTTGAAAATAAATGAAATTTTTTCATCTACCTCATGAGTGGCTTTTTCCATTCCAAAATTGGTTTCTATCTTGAAATATTCCAATTTAAAAAACAAAAGCAAAAAACTTTTTTCAAATTAATTTAATGTCTCTTAATTTCAACTTGTTTTCTTGCCCAACTTTAATCGAAGATTGAATAAATATTTTAACTGTCCTTTTGTTTTGATGTTAGTTTATAAATAAATTATACATCATCCATCAAGATAAAAACATGTTGCAAATGTTCACAAAATATTACTGCGCATTTAATAGAGGCTGTTGTTAAATATTAAGTATCAATTAAATATCAGCAACTATTTCTGGGCTGTCGAGAGACTAATTTCCATTTTCCAAATGTAGATGAAATGGAACAGATGGAAGGGAAGCAAAATGATTGGGAAAAATATGTTGTCATTTGCAATTATGTTAATGCTTCAACTTCAAAAATACTTGATGGACTTTAAAGCTCTAAATTGACTTGAGAACTGTGTTGCCCTATCCACCCGTTGATGTGTTTCACAAGTAGTTAAATTTCATGTTAGGATTTTGTTTTGAATTTCTATCGACAATTTTGCAAACAGACAAACGAGATAATGAGACTGAACAGATGGAAACTTGATCAAGTTTAACTTGAATGGTTGTTAAAAGAACTATAAGGAGATTGATGTTACTGGGTTATGCCACGCTTGCAACTTTGTGTGTTTCGTTCATTTGGGAAATTTTTTTTGTTGCGTTCGTTAGCGTCCGTTCATTGAGCAAAAATTTTTTGTCGCGTTCGTTCACTGTGCGTTCATTGAAAATTTTCGTTTGTTCACGTTGGTTCATTTGCAAAAAAAAATTCCCTGCGTTCGTTCAATTTAAAAAAATATTCGCTCATTCATCGTTCATTCCTCTAATATAAAGCGCCATCTATTACAAAAAGACCTTAATTTCAGTTTTCTAAATGAACGAACGCGTCCAGTTCTTCAAAATTTGGCATTCGTTCGTTCGCGTTCGTTCATTTGCAAAACATATTGCCTCGTTCGTTCCCTGCGTTCGTTCATTTGCAAAAAAAATTTCCCTGTGTTCGTTCTTGTTCGTTTAAAACTGATGAAAAATGAATGAACGAACGAACTGTAGAATGAACGAACGATTGCAAGAGTGGGTTATGCATTATGTATCACAGATCAGAAATTTGACATCATGACAATCTAATTTGGTCAACACTTTATTTAATTACAGAGAAATTCTCTTAACATTTACTGGTCCACCCATCGACTCTCACCTGACCTCAGATGTCCGGACATGGTCACATTGACAGAAAAGGTTTTAGAACTGCAAGGAGCTACGTGCTTTAAAGTACTTACAGTCGTACTTTCTGTTGGGCCAATTTTTACATCAGCCATCAGGTTAATTTTTTGAAATTGAGCGTCTACGGAGAATCTTCTTGATCTTTTGACCTTGCTCATTTTTTCCTCAAGCCACGATAGATGAAGACCATCCGAAATGTGATGCGATTCAAAAATCAACTGAATATGTAGAATGTACATTTTATATCTACAGTATTTACAACTTCCAATTGGCGCCTAGAATAAAACCAAATGCTCACCAAGTGACCTTTGTACCTTCATCAAAATTGGATGAAATAATCTGCTTTCATGGGGGTTACATGCAAATATTTAGATTTAGATAGGCGCCAATTCCATTAGACTCTAATTATGGATAAGAACATCATTTGCATTTCGAGCTTGAGCTCCCAAACACATTTCGCAGTTCAAAATATTTTACTCGGAAATATATTGAGATAATTAATGTTTGGGTAATATTGTTTGAAGAACATTTCGTGGTTGATGCGGGCTATTATTTCTATAATTTTTATACTTTAGAAATACATTTTATTGAACATTTGACTATTTCACTGGAACTATTCGTTGCGTGAGGTGATTGACCTGCCAAGTCAACACTTTGGTAACCCAAAGTAGCCATTAGTTTTAAAACTCTTCTCCACAATTTCACTATCAATGGAACTCAAAATGATTTTATGTGGTTTTATCACAACCTGAAACAGGGGCTCATATTTCAATAAAAGCTTCTTCAACTTGTTCATTGATATTCCCATAAAATTAAGTTCAATACCTAAAGCTTTTTCAAGTTACCGCTCATTTATTCAGTCACATTTCAAAATGTTAAAAATTCTTGTGATTTTATTTGTCATCACCATGGTGACTGCCATTTACCATCCCACACTCCCCGCATCCTGTCAAGCTGAAGACAAAGCGAATCGAGCGACTTATGGTAATATTCAGTACATCGCTTGTGGT
>JAQHQX010000040.1:0-25735 GCA_034694425.1 Arrhopalites sp. Gr-Col-00791
ATTATATCACCCTGTATTTATTATCAACTCTCATGATTCTTCCAACAAAGTTTAATGTGTCCACTGGGAAAATCAAAATTTTGAAAAATGGACCAGGTCGATGGGTATCATATATTTGCTTCGTAAATTCGGCCGTCTACACCTTATGGATGAATGTCCGTTTGTTTCAGTCTGTCGTCCTGGGACAATACGTCCAACTTCATCATTTCGCCATTCACATTGTCTGTGCTGCAGCCTACATCGTCATTGTCTTTTGGGCCTTCATCTTCTTCTTCAAATGTCCCAAAGTGACGGAAGCCATCTTCAACCAACTGGACATTTGTGATGAAAGTAAGTCCATTTTCCAATTACTCAAAAAGCCTAAACATGTCAGGCAAGGCTTTGCTCGAGTCAAGTGACGCCAAGTGAACCAAGAGGTTGAGTTAATCCGGTTGACTCGTGTAGTTAAAGACGAGTCGAGTCTGTTTCTCCTCAGACACGGGTCGTGGGAGTGTCGATTTCAACTGAAACTGAATTAATAGATTTCAACTCAAGAAAATAGTTCATTCGAATAGGTCATAGTATTCGAACTGCATAAAAAAGCTAACAGTTATTAATGTACACAAGTTGATGAAAACGACTAAAATATATTTACACATTTACATGTGGGAAACAAGCCAAGAGAAAGGGCACGTAAAATTCACGATTTGTTTCAGTAAATTGCATATACATGTGGGAAGACTTCAAGATAGAGCTTCGCTGTAATGAACAAAGTTGTTCAGAATGACATTTTGCGTACCGTAGTATTTTTTCAGAATTTTAGGACCACTTTTAATTTTCATACCCTTATGGGCCGAACGTGACCTGTGCCCTCACAAGGTCAAATCGAAGCATGCAGAAAAATGACACACCATTTAGAGATCAGGAGAGCCCAATGGACACTTTCATGGTCACTAAAGGCAAATCCTGATGTAGTATTTGGGGCCCCTCCATTGTTAGTGGCCATGAAAACTCACACTCTGGCACTACAAATACTCAATCTGGCAAATATATTCTTAATCGAGAAATTAAGCTGCGAGTGCTAATTCTATGTGTCTGATGAGGGCTGATGCTATAAGTCTGATGAAATCCTAGTGATCAATCCATTCCCTAACTTATAATTTCAATTTATTACTTTACACTCACAAATCATGACAGTACATGCATAGTTATACTGTAAATGCATGTACTGCCATGTGCCAATCTCCATGTTAAGGGTTTTCCCAAGTGGTTTTCACCCCAGACATGACTATTGGTGGGGCTTCAAAAGGGGCGGTGCAGGCGGTGTATCTGGGTGGGATTTTTTTTTTTCCGTGCCAAACAACATTGGCCGGATGTTCTCTTGAACTCGACCGTGTTTATGGGGTAGTCAACATTCTTCGCGAATGGGACCCAATTTAACACGTTAATAAAGTCAGAAACTGAAATTGAAATTGACTTTAAGTGAAATCACTTAAAGTCACGAGCAGTTAAAGTATACTCGAAAACACTTTTGTTTTAGCGCATTAGAAGTTGCTGTAGTTAAATCTAATTTGCGGCTGAATCGTAAATATATTCTCGTAGTTAATTAAGCAAAGACACCGCTGTTCTTTCTTGCTCTGCGGGCAAGTGGAACAAAGCGACATTTGTTCTGGCCAGTTTATGAAGATAATAATAAAATTAACAATTTATAATTCATTCCGATAATGCAGAGAACCGGGTAAAAAGAATGGGATATTCGATTCAGGAATGGTTCATCATCACGGCTCCCTACACCATACTTGTTTGTTGCACTCCCCTAATACCTATTCTTTACTTGTACGACCCCACCTCCCCTCAATTCATCTTTCCGGCTCTACCTTCGTCTTTCCAAACTGAAAAATGGCTGCTAATGTTGATAGTTTACGAGACTTGCACCTTTTTCTACATTATCAGCATCGCTTACTATGGAGTTTATATGATGATCTCCTTCATGGAAAATACTAATCAGACTCTGATCTCAACACTACGGCTGCTTAAGTAAGGAGAATTTAAAATTTGAGTGACATTTTAGAATGTGAACTCAAACTATAATAAAATGACTAATTTTCACTTCATTTTCGAATATTTACGTTGTCTAGATCTGGACAATTTCCCCTGACCCGGATCATGAAACAATGTCACTATGCAAGACACATGGAACTTCAACTAAAAATATTCAACTTAGTTTTCTCTTATCCCATTTTCATATTTAAATTATCAATTCTCATGACAGCGGTGTTACTGATATCCTTTGGCATTTTCCTCATTCACGATCACAAACTGATCTCTTTGATGTTTATTATAGTTGGATTGGAATGCATTGGAGTATTTATCGTCTTGTTCGACAAAGCTTTTCGATTACCCGATTTGATGGAACAGATTAAATTGGAATTGTTGGTCGTGTCTCAGAGGATTCGAGTGAAGGATTATCGGGATTACATTAAGAGATGGGTAACTTCTGTTGCCGATGTGGGGATCAAAGTGGGCGACTTCCACACTCTCGAGAGAATATCCACACCCACATTCGTGGACTTTATCACGAGACAAGTGACGAGTCTCCTCATCACATTTCGTTGATGAGTTTCAAAGAGGGAATGCTGGCATGAGGCTTACATGGATTATGGATTTCACTGTTATATTTTTGACAAATTAAATTAATCATTTTAAAAAGATAAAGATTTTTTGCCCATTTTCCATTGGCCACCATTTCGTCAGTCCCAGTCCGATTGACATGAGACCGGTGTCAATCAATGACCTTTTTCTTTGGCTTCAAAGCCTACTTTTCGGATTTTCGAAAAGTGGCCGGAGACAGAAGTTATTTATGGCTCATTTATGGAAGCTCACTCTGGCCCACCCTGTACATACAATCCAACCCATTGTTGCACTCGCTAATTACCTGCTTGGTAATTACGCAGTATTTACCGTGGGATGTGTAATTACAGGTCATGACCCATAATTACCCAAAATAGTTTTTAGAATTCTTTAGCCTCGCTTCGCTACCTCATTCAAGCACGATAGGTGCTCCAGATGGTACTTTTTTTTGACGTCAAATAAGTACAGTTTTTGCCGTGGTACCTCTTTTTTGGAGTTGAATCTCCTTTTTTGCTTTGAAAAATTCTTTTTTGCCGTGCAATATATTATCCCCAATATTTTCTATGAATTTCTGATTCATTAATAAAAATGTGTGAATTTAATTAACTAAATGACATATGTTGCATCATAAATGTTGACAAAGGCATAGAAGTTTTAGATTCCGCAGTATTAGTTATGATTCCCGGTAATTATCATCAGTTTCAGTTTACCGTAAATGTGCAACACTGATGCAACCAAAAAAGGACACCATAGACCGGTCTGCGACATGCCATGATGTTTAACGAACCTGTCCATACGACTATTAATGATAATTGAAGTGCTACTCGTGGCCTGGAACCCGTGGACCAACCGGCTCATGGCCAACGACATAGAATCAATATTTGGTTTTATAACTTCCGGTTCTTATGGTATTTCCCAATTCGTCACTCAACGAGCACTCCCATTGACTTTAATTCATATTCGGCATCACAATTATAACCACAACACATCACGACGTCGAACTGGAGAATTTGGGACATTGTATTTAAAGTGAGTATCACAATGTGGAAACTTAATTTTGAAGCTTTATTTCTTCTTTCATCAGAATAAATCGATTGGCTCCTTATGAATTGGAGTAGTCTGAGGAATTATAATTTAATGGTTTTAATTAACTTGGCCATGTCATCATTTACAATTCATACTTCAATAAGACCTAAAACATTTCCTTGGTCGTTTCCATAAAAAATCGATATTTCCTTTAATAGCTTCAATGTCTTGGTATTTCCAAACTCCAGCTACTCAACCAGGACCCACTTTGACTTTGATCACATTTGGTGCTACAGTTAAAACCATCAAATACTCCGACATTGAACAGGATTAGCTGCAAGTCAAACATTTTATAATTTGTGGACTCTGAACTGTTTCTACTTTTAATCGTAGTTATTCAAATTTCTATTGGACATTTTGAAAGAACAAGAATAAGATGATTAAGAAGAAGGATTTAATTTTGAATTATATCACCCTGTATTTATTATCAACTCTCATGATTCTCCCAACAAAGTTTAATGTGTCCACTGGGAAAATCAAAATTTTGAAAAATGGACCAGGTCGATGGGTATCATATATTTGCTTCGTAAATTCGGCCGTCTACACCTTATGGATGAATGTCCGTTTGTTTCAGTCGTCCGTTCTGGGACAATACGTCCAATTTAATCATTTGGCCTTCCACATTCCCTGTGCTGTAGGCGACATCGTCATGGTCCTTTGGGCTTTCATCTTATTCTTCAAATATCCCAGAGTGACGGAAGCCATCTTCAACCAACTGGACATTTGTGATGAAAGTAAGTCCATTTACAATTACTCAAAAAGTCTGACTATTTCAGCAAAGGCTTTGCTCGAGTCGAGTGACGCCAAGTGAACCAACGGGTTGAGTCAATCGGGTTGACTCGTGTAGTTAAGGGTGCCGAGTACTGATGTACTCAATAACTCAGGCGTTTGTTGGCGTATGCGAGCATATTCAGGTTGTAGCACAAGAAATTAAAATTCGGAAGAGTCTCGAATTAAGTGAATTCTAAGGTGTCCAGTGGATCTGAGTTCGATGCTTGACACAGTCATGTCAACTATTTACTTTTTGTATGGTCAACTTTGTTTTATTGTTTTTATGCATTGGACGGACAGATTTTGACCTTCTGAGTACGGGAATGTCATCCATAAAATTTTATGACCTCCGGTTTGGTCACACTTTGGACGTTTGCTAAGTGTTCCACTGTGATGACCTCTGTCATCCTGAAATTCTGAAAAAAATCAGAGTGATAGTCAAAGAGATGCTGAACGATACTTCAATTTTATTATGACATTATTTTTAGATCCTTGATCTATGCATCAAGTCAAACTTTTCAAAGAGCTCCACAAAACAAATTACTGAATATTTTGTAATTGTAAAATTGCAGTATTGTTCAGCAACTCTTTGACTATCACTCTAATTTTTTTCAGAATTTTAGGATGACAGGGGTCATCACAATGGGACGCTTAGCAAACCTTCTAATTGTGACTAAACGGGAGGTCATAAAAAATTTTCGATGACATTCCCGTAGTCAGCAGGTCAAAATCTGTCAGTCCAATACATAAAATCAATAAAAAAAGTTGACCATAACAAAAGTATATATTTGACAGGACTGTGTCGAGTATCGAACTCGGATCCACTGGACATTCTGTGAAATTCGGACTCCAACAAATTTTGAATTTGATGAGCGATCTTTGCGCAGCTTACAGTCTCTGTGACAAAGATTTTTCTCGGAAAAGAGAAAAATTGCAAAATAACTTGTTTAACCTTACGGCACTAGAATATGGCTGTTATTTTTTGCTCTGGTATTTTAATTGAAAGTACAGGCAAAAATATTGAAACTCAGACAAAAACACTAAAAACTCAGGCAAAAATAATGAAAGTACAGGCACAAATATTGAAAGTGAAGGTAAAAAAAATAAAATTCAGGTAAAAAATGACAGTGTTTTCGCAGACATCTACCAACTCGCTTCGCTCGCTACTTCAATCAAACAAATCACCTCCAGTGACCGATCAAAAATTTACCGGTACTTTCAATATTTTTGCATGAAAAAAAAATACATGTATTTTCAATGTTTTTGCCTCGGCAAACCTATTACCCCTTATATTAATTGAACTCTAATTAAGATTGGTAAATAATTTCGCTGGTGGGATACTCTGGAGGACAATCATGTTACAGATGATTGCTCGTTCACCGAAATAAGAAACAATATTGTTCGCCAATCAAAATTGCACAGAAAATATCAACCATCTTTTTTATATCTATTTTCACCAGATACTCTGTAAATTGGTAGCAACATTGATTGAAAATGATATTTTGTACCAAATGAAGGAGTTCGTATTTCAATAAGGTTTCAAGACTTCTGACAAGCTTAAATAAGTTTTTCGTGGAAACTGCTTTATTTTATGGCAAAATTTTCGTCACATCTGATAACTCGAATCATTGTCCTAATACTTTGACATCCGCTGATCCATAACTAGGAATCTAACTAAGTTACAAATCATTCCTTCAATGTACCCCTGGGGAACCCTTCTTGGACCTCAACTTTTGAATCCTGTACATTGAAAATTATGACCCCCAGGTTGATTTTGGTCAGCAATTGGTCAACTAACCTCATCTGACCCATATCTCGAAATCTAACCAACTTCAAAAAAATTCCTTCAATGTACCCCAGGGAAATCCTCCAGGAAGCTTATATTTAGAATCTTGTAGGGGTACATTGAAAATTATGATCCCCTGGTCGATTTTAGTCAGAATTTGATCTAAAATTGACCTCAAATGACCTATAACTCCGAATTTATCCAACTTAAAAATAATGGGTGGTAATTATTGTTGCAGCAAATTATTTAAAAGTTGCAGCAATTTGAATGCATTTTGCAGCAAATTAATTAAAGTTGCAGCAAATTAATTAAAGCTGCAGCAAAAATATGAAAATTTGACAGCTTATAGATTTAGGGAACAGCAAATATTTTGCATAATGAAAATGCATTTTGTTATTAGTTTAAGTTTTGCATACAACTCAAAAATGGAAATATGCACAGAAGCATAATTTGAAGCTGTAATTTTAAAACTATATTGACTTCAATATATGAATACAGTACCTCTGTTAGAGGAAATACTTTTATAACCATGTGCTTGACCTCCAGAGGTTGTGCTTGAACTCGTTGAAAAATCTCAAAAAAATCAAGGGCCTTATTCTCGTACGACTTAACAGAATGTTAGCCATAAGGTTTATATGGCTAACATTTTGTTAGTGACACAACACCGTATGGAAAAGAAGATAACCATACAAACTTTATTGCAATCTGTAACCTCATGACTCCTACACTAGTTTAAATGATTAGGTGACCTTTGTAGGTCAAATGGTGCAGGCTGATGACAATTCCAGATAGCCATTTCATTTTCTATATGCAATTTGGTTTTGTGTACAAATAGTTTTGAGCTTTTTGTGACAAACATCACAGCAGGTCATTTGTCACAGTGACCTCTGGAGGTGAATCACATGGTCCCAAAATTATTTCCTCTCACAAAGGTGTTCTAGTGGTTAGTATCAATCGTCCCTGTAAGTCAGCTAAAAATGTCAAGTCAGCACTCACTTCAAAATTTCGTCATAAAACGAAAACCCTTCATCAGAAAATTATGAAATTCAGGACTTCAGTTCTTTGAAGGAGCTTAGCTTCTGAATCTGGGGAGGGGACATCTCAATTTGCCGTCTAGAGAGCGATTTTCTTAGAAAAATAAACGAAAAACCATTTCTATATTGTTTTAGAAGATTTTGAAAAACCCTTGAATGTCTCTTCCTGAAATTCTTCAAGGAGCTTAAATCCTGAATTTTCTGATTCAGGGTTCTCGTTTTATGACATTCTGAAGTGAATGCTGACTTGATACCACTATTTTACTCCGAATTGGGAAAATTTCAGGAAAGTACCCTCCGATAATCGGATAATCGGATTTTCCTTGGAACGAGATTTCCAAATTATTATTATTATTTAAATTGCTGTACCATATTTTCAATATAATTAAGTATTTTAAAAAGTAAAATTTGTTTTCTGTTACTTGAATTTTTATAACTTAAATACATTGTCGTTTGTTGAAATGAAACATTGCGTACGTTGACGCGTAAAATGATTCTCTAATTTCAATTATTCTTGTTGGCTATTTAATTAAACTGGCTGATTAAATATTTGCTGGAAATTTCATTATCTTTGATGACAATTTTATTAGTTTTGATTCCAAAAAATTTGTTAATATCTTCAATATATTTGATGGAAATTATAGTATTTTTGCTGCAATTTTTATTATTTTTGCTGCAAATATCCAATATTTTGCTTGTAAAATATTTGCTGCAAATTCTAATATTTTTGCTGCAAATTTCATTATTTTTGCTGCAAATTTCATTATTTTTGCTGCAAATTTCATTATTTTTGCTGCTAAAATATTTGCTGCAAATTCTAATATTTTTGCTGCATATTTCATTATTTTTGCTGCAAAAATATTTGCTGCACATTTTATTATATTTGCTTCAAAAAACCAATTAACCCAAAAATAATTCCTCCAATGCATCGCTGGGGAACCCTTCAAGGAGCTTACCTCTTGAATCTTGAGTCGATACATTGAAATCTGTGGCCTCTGGAGCGATTTTTTGAATCTTCGGCCAACTTGAAATTTTCAGCCGCGACGGCTGCCGTCGGCTGGCTTGACGCCCATTTCAAAATGAGTCATTCCATAAGGGTTTAATATCTTACCGGCACTAAATATATTCATGCTGGCACTAGATTTTTGAGCACTAAAAATGCTCAATGTGGCAACAAAATACTCAGTGGCCCTAAAAATACTCACTGTCACACTACAAATACTGACTCTGGCAAATATATTCTTAATCACTTAAAGTAGCGATCAGTTAGAGTATACTCCGAAACACTTGTAGTTTTAATGCATTCGAAGCTGTACTTTAATCTACTTTGTGCCTGAATAATAAATATATTCTCGTAGTTAATTTAGCAAAGACTTCTGTTCTTGCTTCCCCTGCGGGCGAGTGGGGAAGCGACACTTATTTTGCCCCCGCTTTATGAAGTCAGATAATAAAACTAATAATTTATAATTGATTCCGATAATGCAGAGAACCGGGTAAAAAGGATGGGATATTCGATACAAGAATGGTTCATCGTCCTGGCTCCTTACATTTTAGTTTGTGCCACTCCGATAACACCCATTCTTTACTTGTACGACCCGACCTCTCCTCAATTCACCTTTTCGGCTCTACCTCCGTCTTTGCAAACTGAGAAATGGCTGCTAATTATCATGGTTTACGAGACATGCACCTGGTTCTACATGCTCTGCATCACTTACTATGGACTTTATATGATGATTTCCTTCATGGAAAATACTAATCAAACTCTGATCTCAAGGCTACGGTTGCTCAAGTAAGGACAATTTGAAATTTCAGTGACATGTTAGAATGTGAACCGAAATTATAATTAAAAAAACAACTTGTCAATTTGTTTTCTAATATTTACGTTGTCTAGATCTGGAAAATTCCCCCTGACCCGCATCATGACACAATGTCACTTCGCAAGACACATGGAACTTCAACTAAAACTATTCAACTTAGTGTTCTCCTATCCTATTTTCATGTATAAATTGTTACTCATCACCCTCTCGGTCTCTTTCATATTCTTTGGAGTTTTCCTCTTTCACACTCACAAATTTCTCTCATCGATATTCTTGGTTGTTGGATTGGAGGCCATTGGCATATTTATCGTCATGTTCGACAAGGGTTTTCGATTACCCGATCTGATGGAACAGATCAAATTGGAATTGTTGGTCGTGTCTCAGAGGATTCAAGTGAAGAATTATCGGGATTACATCAAGAGATGGTTAACTTCTGTGGCCGATGTGGGGATCAAAGTGGGTGACTTCCACACTCTCGAGAGAACATCAACTCCAACATTCGTCAACTTTATAACGACCCAAGTTTCGAGTCTCCTCATCACATTTCGTGGATGAGTTTCAAAGAGGAAATGCTAGTATGAGGCTTACATGGATATTAATTGTTGTGAACTGTAAAATGTCACTTGGTCAAACCACGTGGTGTGATTGCTTTTCACCAGGAAACTCAAATTATTATTTTGAAATGCATTCTGAATTTCGTATTTAATTGTCTCACCAAGGCCTTTTGCCGATTTTGATTGAATTGTGCAAAGTTTATGCTTAATGAAATAGTTGTTCAAAAAATTATTTATTTTCTGATTTGTCTACTTGTATTTCAATGAATTCATTTAAGATAATTGTCACTTCAGGGACAAGAAGGACGTCTTAATTAATTAAGACTTGCTTCTTGTTCAAATAGTTGTTGACGCTTTCAACTTTACAAATATTCCATTGGACTAAATAATATTATCAAGAGTCCTTCTCTATAATTTTTTCGCACGAATCGTTCAGAAGAGGCGCAATCTACTTTCAAGAGTACCAAAAATTAAAACCTTTTTAATGAACCCTAAATCCGTTGAGTTTTGCTCAGGATTCCGACTTTTGAAATTATGGAAACCCAAATTCATAAAATTTTGAAATTTCTTCATCCAGGACGTAACGCGTCATGTAATACCTCGTTGAAATCGCCATTTTCACCAGAAAATTATACTGTAATCAGTTTGAATTTAAAATGATGGAAAACTTTTAAAACGACCAATCTCGGAAAACCTTTGAAATTTTTTTCCTTCGAAAAGGTGCATCGAGTCGATTGACTCGCCCGATTCAGCGTTCAAAAAACAAAATGCTTCGTGCGGCTGAGTGGATTAAAACTCCAACTGTATATCGTACCACATGGAAAGAATTCATGCGACTAATAGAGAAGGATACTTATTATTAACCACTTATTAATTATTTGCCCTGCTGGCAAGTGGAGCGAAGCGACACTTGTTCTTAAACTATTTTCCTAATTTCTAAAAGTAACATTTCATTCTGTTATATTTCTAGAAAGGAATTGGGAACAACTCTCCACACAATTAAAAAATTATCAAAATTAATGTCGACCAGGAGTTGACTGTACCAAATTGTCGTTGAGTATCTCATACGTACACCTACAGCTACAGTCTTACGACGTTAGTTTAATAAGGATTTGCTATAATTACATATAGTTAAATAACCACAGTCCGAACTTTTGCCTCTGCTTCGCCACTAAAGTTTTAAGTTTATCGAAATGTTAAAGGCTCATTAGGTTTACCCACTCTGTGAACAATTGAACTAGTTTTGTGAATTGAGACGACTCAGGACGATGCAAATGTTCTGAAAACTCCTGAACAAGGAGCTCTACAAATGGGACAAACTCGATTGGTTTGACTGTTCCAGTACTCATCAGCACAGCTGAAGCACATGCACATGTGGCCACATGGAATGAAGACGCTATCCACTCCCTTCTCACAGCAGATTGTACATTCACTATAATTATCCTCTGTCTCACTAGTCCTAGTTGATCTGTTCAAGTTGAGTGAACCTGAAGACACGGAACGCTGAAAATCAAAATAATTATAATCAATCAACTAAATTTTCCATTTGTTTCGATGTCAAATAAATTTTCATAAAAATTCATTTATATTCGTTGATTTCTTTAGTCTTCTATTCCAAGTTTTTAATATTCGTTTACCTTTAAAATGCCTTTCAGTGTAGGCCGACTATTATCCAAGATTTCGCTGGCTGGTGGAGCTGAAGGAAGGGGATTTGGATTGGGATCATCAATAAATCCAATCGAAGCTAAATCATTTGTCCTGACTGGTTGTATTGGTGGTGGTAGTCTCCAAACATCATGTCGAGGTCTTGTACGTGGATTGAAGAGATTTGTATTAAAATTATTTCTAGCTTGATCACGATCATCATTCCGATTCCATTCATCATCAAAATTTAGATTACTGCAACTTCTCGAATTTCCAAAAGAGCTCAATTGAACAGCTCTTGGAGATGGATCTACCTGCATCGAACTTCGAGATGGACGTTGATTTACAATTTTGGCAGTTCTGTTTCTCGGGTGGAAAAAGAAACTGTAGAGATCACTAGACAAAGGCGGTTTCGCAGGTAAACTTCTTTGTGGATGTGGGTTATTATTTTGTCTAGTAGAAGGGGAATGTCTCACTCGACTTGAATTTTCATTGTAGGAAGCGGGTCGAGGGGGAGGGGGAGGAGCCGCAAATGTCACCGAAGTTGTTCTGGTTGACCCAGTTGCTGCTGTAACAGCAACGGGTTTGTTACGTGGTGGGAAGAGTAAATTCACCAAATCCTTTTTTGATGGTGCATTTTTCGTTGCATTTCGCGGTGCAGGAGTTGGTGCTGGTGCAGTTGTTGGTGTTTTGGAAGCTTTTTTGAATGGACTGAGAAAACTAAGAAGATCCGTTTCAGTCAACGCTTTCGTTAAATTTTTTGGATTTGAATTTCGTGGAGGAACATGTGCAGGCGGAACGTGACTTATATGAGGGGTTCTTCTTGGTTTTGGCGGGGGTGGCGGGGGCGGCGGAGGAGCTGTTGGACGGAGCACTTTTTTCTGAATGGTTTTCAAAATATTTTTAAAGTTTTTGAATCAGAGTTTAATTAGAATTATAAAATTAAATGGGCTTACAAAGTTGGAAATTGGATTTAAAAAATTAACTTACATTTGAAGTGGACATTTTAATAGCGATATAGTCAATAAATTATGACTTGATTAGCGGTTGAGACATAAGAATTAATATGATGACATGACATGACCTTGTTTGACCCCTTGAAAAAGTTTAAAAAAAATTAATATGATTTCCAATTAGGTGTAGTAATTAGAATAAGAATGGGATAGTTGAGACATTTAGACAATAGAGTGAATTATATTATATTTATTATAAAAAAAAAGAGTTGGAAAAGAAAAGTCAATTAAATATTTTGCGAATTAAAATATGGCGAGGGCAAGGTGTGTCTTTAGATGGGAGCAATGAGTTGTAAATGGGGCAAATATAAAATTGAACAAGTAGTTAATTGTTAGATTAAATTTAATATATATTTACTCACCTTCTTTTTTGAATTTCCCTTTGTCCATTCACTTTGGCCGTTTCTAGTTTAGATCTACTCAATTTGAACGCAATTTGAATGGTGATTGCTGATGAAGGGGGTCAGGGGGAAATAACCCAGTTTGAGCTTTGAATGAGATTAAATTGAAAAAGGCTATTATCTAACTGGACACGGGATAGATAAAAGCCGAAATGGTAAATTAGAATGAGAATGGAAAATGATGACCAAAAAATTGAATGAATTTTCTGATAAGAGATAAAAGCAACCTTTATCTTTATCTATCGGCAATTTCATGTTTCCTATATGAATTTGTAACTTGTGACTCATCAAATCTGTCAAATCGTCATTACATCCATTTGCATTCTGTATACTTTAATTTGTCTTCAGTTCCCAACATCCTGTTTTCAACATTGTTGGGGTATACACAAAATTACAAATTGCCTTCACATTTTATTGAAATGACAAGAATTTTATCAGGGAACAAAGATTTATGACGACAACGCACAAAGCACATGCAGATGATGATGACAATGTGACTAGAGACTGAAAATAGAATGGACATGTCAACATTTTGATCAAGTTTAAATAAACTTGTTTTTATAATTAATTAAAAATTGTCAATGAAACCTTATAAATTTATTCATCAACATTTTATTATTAAAGTTTATGGATTTTACTCTATTATTCCACAAAAAAAGATTTCTTCCTAATGAAAGCATTAAGTAATAATTTAGCAAAAGGCAAAAAGGTAAAATCGCAAACATTTCGAACCTTTATTAATTTTTGCAATAAAGGCTTTGCAAATATGGAAAATGGAGTGAAATTTACTCTCGTCAATGTAGAACGATGTACACTCTACAAAAATCCATAAATAAAATTTCAGAAAGTATTTTAAACATAACTAACGAGATCATTTTAATTTTAATTAATCAATTTACTACTCTAAATAATAAATCGTTCATCAATAACAACATTTTGAAAATGTGTCCATGTACATTTTTCTTGCTTGACGTTGCCATAAGTGAGATACACTCGTTAATATTTTTCTAATGAATACAAATTGCAAATTGTAATTTGTGCCGAAATGTCTAAAATGGAAATGATGTGGAAAAATTAAATTGTAGAGTACAATCCATGTCACATTTACAATTGTATGACTCATTTCTGACCACAATTCTAAATCTATGAATATTTCTTTGGCTTTTTCTGACTCTCTACTTTTTATACCCTCCATCATCCATATTCTCTTGTCCTTGTTTCAAATGGAAAACTTTGTGACCTTGTATTTCCATGCTCCATAATATGTACTACTCGATTCGACTCCAAGTTCCTGTCATACACATAAACTACTTGTATTTGTACATAATGATGGCATCATGTTTTAGTTTTAGTTTTAGCTTTAGTTTCTATTTGAAACCATTTTCCGAGTCTGGCAATGAGTCTTCCTTCCCATCTCAAAGCAGTCAAAGCAATTTCTATAAAATCCATACCTACTCGTACACTAATAGCTTAGAGGGGAATTTGTTCATATGCATATCAATTTAATGAGGGATATATCATATCATATCCACAGTTTCTACACAGGGGCTCATGACTCATCGTCATCCAACGTGCAGCTTCACTTCACTTTACATGAAGCTAACAACAAAATTGTTTTACTCATATTTTACCTGTTCCTGGAGCGACTAGACATAGACGTGCTCAATAATTTATTTCTGTCAACATATTTCCCTCTGCATTGACTCATAGGCTGAAAATATCAATAAAAAGTTGTCTCACAATCATTTTTTAATAAGCCAAATTCAACATTTCCAAATTTTCCCAATTGGTTGAGTAGAAAAGTGGATATGGAATGTGCAAGTGGAGATAATTATGTGGTTGAATGAATAATCACAAATTTAAATGTGTGACAACCACCTTTAAATACAGTTTTAATTATCATTTACAATTTAGAAACTCTGTTACAAAATTGTGAAAAGTAGTAGCAAACTTTGTCAGTTTCATTTGTTCATGTGCTCCTACTACTCTGTTGCTGTTGTGGACTATTAAAATTGAGTGAGCTGAAAAATAATTCTTGTTTTAATCAATTGAAATAAAAATAATTTTGAAATTTAAAATTCATTTGATAGTTGTCAATTGTTAGCTGCTGAGATTTTGAGTTGTTAAAATGGCTGAAAAAGAAGATAGTTCAAAAAATCCTGATAGTCAAGACACACAATCGTCTGGTGAGTTAAAAGGATTTTAATTTGATTTTAATTGAATTTCCAGCTGGTTTTTAAAATGAATGCTGAAATGAAATAATTTGACAAATTTTCATGAAATTTTGAATTGTAGAGAATAAATCTACAGATTCATCTGGAGCAAAAGCAAAAGCATCGTGGAATCATTACCTTGGAACGTATTCAAATATTTTCACAGAGGAATTGGATATTATTAAAAGTCCGTTGGATGATGGGGATGCTTTGACTACTGAACTTAAACAAGTTTTGGAAAGTGGAGATAATTTAAAATTGATTTATAAAAATTTCAAGGTCAGTCAGTCACGTTCACTTAAAATTTTCAAATGAAAATCTAAGACTCATTTATGTATTAGTCTTTATTAGATTAGTTTAGTAATTAAATGAATTTTTCAATAATAGGACCACATGTCAGATGGAAAAACAAGGACATTTCCAAGTACCGAAGAATTGGATCGAGAGACAATTTTCAAAGAAAAACTTTTGTCTGTACTTCGGGACAACGTTGAATATTTTAATGGACGTCGGAGTTGGCAAAGTGGAGCCACTTGTTTTGCAGATTGGGTATGTCTAATAAACAAAGTTTCATCAAAATTATTTTAAAGAATTCAAAAATGTTTTAATCTCATCATTTTAATTTTAATTTTTCAAGTCTAAGGAAGAGTTTGAGAAACATCGCGGATGTCCAAGAAATTAATTGTCAGATACAAGACATCAAGTCAAATTTTAAAATTTTCAACGAGGAGTCATCAAATGTCAAAATTGAGTAAAACTCACATTGAGTTTTAGAGAGTCTCAACCGATTTATTGGTTTCATTTTCATTTCAATTTTGAAAATTGTTTTAATTGATAGAAGGATTATGAAAATTTGGCATAGACATTTTTTTACAAATCGGAATACTAAAATGGATTTTAATACAATTCAATTATTATAAAATCAAAAATAAAGTTTTTGTGATGGGCATTTTAATTAAATTGAATTCAATCAATTAGTACGAGTGAAAGACAATGAAAATGGATATAACGCATCCATATAAAAGACATAACAAAGAAAGGTACCAATTTTGGCTTAACAATACAGAATCCATTTCAAATCCTGCATCCTGCATGGGTCTGAAAATTAGTTTGAAATTAAATTAAATTATTTTGAATTTATATTGGCAATCTGTTTTTATATTCATCATTCAGTTCATAGTACAGGACTGTACAGAACTTCTCGTTCTATACTGAGGGATCCCTCAGAGGTCAGTTTTCAAATTATTTTCAAATGTCAAATTTATGTTGACTTTGCTCAAATTTTTTTACAATGACCAAATTGCAAAGCAATTAAACTTTATTAAAGTTTTTTTTTCTAAATCAGTTCAAGTCGTACTTTGAATGATGTGCATGATGCTTAGCCTTAAATGGAATTCATTCAACTGAATTGAGATGAATGCTGTACTTGTATTTTGGTTACCATTTGTGTTTGTGGATATACTTACAATATATAGAGTTTTAAATTTTAGTTGATTTATTTTATGAGCAACATCAAAAATTCTCTCTTTAAAGATCTCATGAATTGGTCACTAAATTGGTCTCAATTTAAAATGATGGTTGTACACATATCATGATGAATGCTAGATGACTAAATGATCATGATTACTTACCAGTAGAAATGACAGAAGAGAAAAAAAAAGAATTTATCTTTATTTTCATCATGCAAACTAAAACCTACAAATGAGTAAAGTTCTATTCAATTCTATACTTGTAGTTTAGACAAGCCCAAGCCACGAAAAAAATGAAAAATGAAATTATTATAATTATAGTACTTGTTCTAGTTCTAACAAGTTAATGGGATTCACTACAAATTTTACTAAAGATAAAGATTTGATAGACAATAACAATTTATTAAATTATCCCAAAAGATTTGTTCCGTATCTTTGGCTGTTGGTAGTACAGATCGATTCAAATCATGGTCGAATTTCAGTTGAATTGAATTTGAATGACTTTGCAGTGCGTCATCTTCGACCCCATCCATTCCATCCCCATCCCCCTCCGCCTACATGAAATCAAAATCCAAAAATTCTGATTAAAAATTAATTTATGACAAAATAAAAGTATTCCGTAGTTCTTCCACTGGAGAAAAAACAGTTGATTGTCCATAAAATAAAAGTTTGCCTTGGCCCCCACCCCCACCTCCATATCCTGTTTTCACAAGACAAATAAAAATAAATAAATTAGTCCTTTTCAAAATTTTCAAAACAAAAATAACTTGAAATTTTTGAATGACCTCCTCCTCCTCCTCCACCAGAATATCCCCCTCCATTGCCTAATAAAGATGGGATTTCTTTTTAAAAATTTTGTATTTTCCGTTCATTAACTTAAAACTTGTGCCCTACAATATGAAAATATTGTCAAAAAATATCAAAAAAATTACCTCCCCCACCATAACCCCCACTTCCACCTTCTTAAAAAATGAATAATTAAGTTAATTCGTGACATAAAAACTCATTAAATAATTAATTGAAATTAAAAATTTGAATCATATTTCAATTCAAACATACGCCAACCCCAGCCGCCCCAGCCTATGGAAGCGTTGACTGTCATCAACATCAAACTCAGGAAGCCCATAAGAAGTAGCTTAAATTCAAAAAAAATTCCAATAAAATTATTATTAAAAAGGAATTTGGTACAATTTAAATGTGATTTAAAAATTTTAAATTACCAAAATCTTCATGATGACGCTGAATGGAATAAAATATTTGGAGTTGAGTTTGAGTCCAAACTTGTGATATTTTCAAAGTGTGGAGTAAAAATTGTAAACTGTGAGGTCTTTATTTTGTGAATAATGTGACGAGATGAGATTGTCAGGAATTTATAGGAAATTTGGGATCCAAATCGGAAAATCCAGTCTGTTTGACTTGACTTGAGTCGTATTTAAAGAAAGAGACAAATTAAATGCCCGTTATGCACGACGATCAATGTTCAAAGGAGATGAACAAAATAAAGACGTCATCACATTTTCCATTGTTTTATGGAATTTCTTGTTTTCTGTGCCTTGCTCTTGCTCTTGTTCTTGTTCTTATTCTGTCAATCCGTTCCAGTTTCAATTGATCGATCATCACTTGCAAGATCAAGATGGAGCGTCACTAATTCACAACATCACAAAGTCCAAAGTCAAGGTTCTTGTGGGGTATAAAATAATGACGCATTTTGTTTCATTTCCATGTAAATACAGCATTAAATTGAAAAGCCCAGAATTTTCTGGAATTGGTAATTGCCAAGGAGGAAAGAGGGACAGAGAGACTCATCCCCTTATTTCCGTTTCAAATCGACTCAAATCTGTCAATCAGTCGAATAAAATGTGAGAGTGACGAATTCCTCCATAAAAAAATTCTCTGAGTTTCTTTATCTTCATTATGTGGACTGTGATGGCCATTGACAGAGTGGCCAAACTTTAATTATCAACTTTCATATTAGATTCTATGAGCTTAAATATGTCAATTGTACAGAGTAGCTACATGACAGACTACAATTTTTTCCCGAATACTTTATATAATTTATTGACTGGTCCTGCATTATGGTTAACTAGATATATATACATCTAGTTAGCCATTTAAAAATTTAAAACATAATTTGATATGGAAAAACTTTGATAAGTAACACATTTCGGGTGACTGACAAATAATGAATCAATTAAATTGAAATTGACGCATTTATTCTCATTTAAAAAAATCAGCTTGAGTCAAAGATAATTATGGAGCCATTAAGTCAATCTGCTTTGATCTATTGTTTCACCATTTGATATTTGATAACTTAAGCAATTCTGATTTGACAGCAGAATAAAAATATTTCGTGTCACCGGACAACTTGGATAGTCCAATTTGAGTTTGTGTAGATTAAAATAAAATAATATCGGATTGTCTGATTTCTAATTTGTGTTGAGCTGTTCTCAACATTTTCAATAAAATATTTGTATTTATTGGTTTGCAATGAAAGTGTCTCTATTAGTGTCGGTGGTGGTAGCGATTTTGGAAGGATTTTGGGACGAGGCTGAGGCTGAACCTCGTCCGAGGTACGAGGCGACCTGGGACAGTTTGGAGTCGCGACCCTTGCCCTCTGTTTTTTGAGTGGTCTCTATTTTTCTTGAACAATTTGTCATTTTTTAAATGCGATTACCAGAAAAAATAAAATTTGTTGCCCAATTTCCTGATTTCATTGCCCAAAAACAAAATTCTATTGCCCGGGAAAATTAACACGCGTTATTTTTTTTAAATGATTAATTTTATTTGTAAAAAGAAATAACAGCCAAATCCATAATCCATGTAAGCCTCATGACAGCATTCTCTCTTTGAAACTCATCCTCGAAATGTGATGAGGAGACTCGTCACTTGTGTCGTGATAAAGTCGACGAATGTGGGAGTTGATGTTCTTTCGAGGGTGTGGAAGTCACCCACTTTGATCCCCACATCGGCCACAGAAGTTACCCATCTCTTGATATAATCCCGATAATCCTTCACTTGAATCCTCTGAGACACGACCAACAATTCCAATTTGACCTGTTCCATCAGATCGGGTAATCGAAAAGCCTTGTCGAATAAGACGATAAATATACCCATGATCTCCAATCCAAATATAATGTAAATTGAAGAGATAAGTTTGTGATCGTGAATGAGGAAAATGCCAAAGAATATCAGTAAGATCGCGTCCATGAGAAGTAACAATTTAAATGCGAAAATGGGATAAAAGAAAACTAAATTGAATAGTTTTAGTTGAAGTTCCATGTGTCTTGCATTGTGACATTCTTTCATGATCCGGATCAGGGAAAGTTTTTCAGATCTAGAAAGCGTACATTTTAGAAAATAAAGTGACAATTTGTTCTTTTATAATTTGAGTTGACATTCGAATATGTCACTCAAATTGTGCTTACTTGAGCAACCGTAGCCTTGAGATCAGAGTTTGATTAGTATTTTCCATGAAGGACATCATCGTGTAAAGTCCATAGTAACCGGAGCAGATAGTGTAGAAAAATGTGCATGTCTCGTAAACCATGAAAATTAGCAACCATTTTCTAGTTTGGAAGGACGGCGATAGAGCCGAAAAGATGAATTGAGGGGAGGTCGGGTCGTACAGGTAAAGAATCGGTATTAGGAAAGTGACACAAACAAGGAAACTGTAGGGAAGTGTGATAATGGACCATTCTTGCATCGAATATCCCATTCTTCTTACCCGGTTCTCTGCAGTATCGGAATCAATTATAAATTATTAGTTTTATTAAATATCTGACTTTATAAAGTTTTCATAGCTAGTTAAAATACCACGGGGAACTGCTCACTATTTTTAGTGATTAAGAATTTGTTGCCACATTGAGTATTTTTCGTGCTCAAAAATTTAGTGCCAGCATGAATATATTTTGCGCCGAAAAGGTATTATGCCCTTGTGGAATGACTCATTTTGAAGAAGTCTGAACCAAAATTGACTTCAACCATCTGCAACATCGAGTTTGTTTCACATACGAATTCGTCAATTTTCTCATAAAGCGGAGAATTTCTTGGAAATGAATCCACATTTGAGATTGATAAAAATACATTCGGACATCATTTTCATTTCCAGAATTCACATTGAGAACTCTGGCGTCAGATATGTAAATGTGTAAATATATTTTAGTCTTTTTCGTCAACTTATATATAAGTTGACGAAAAAGACTAAAATATATATATTAATATCTGTTCGATTTGTTTCGCAGTTCGAATCACTGTGACTTATTTGAATGAACTGTTTTCTTGAGTTAAATTCCATTAGTTCAGTTTCAGTTTCAATCGACACTCCCACGACCCGTGTCTGAGGAGAAACAGACTCGACTCGACTCGTCTTTAACTACACGAGTCAACCGAATTGACTCAACCCGTTGGTTCACCTGGCATCACTAGACTCGAGCAAAGCCTTTGCTGAAACGGTCAGATTTTTTGAGTAATTGAAAATCGACTTACTTTCATCACAAATATCCAGTTGGTTGAAAATGGCTTCTGTCACTCTGGGATATTTGAAGAAGAAGATGATGACCCAAAAGGCATGGACGATGCTGCCTACAGCGCAGGGAATATGTAAGGCCAAATGATGAAGTTGGACGTATTGTCCCAGGACGACAGACTGAAACAAACGGACATACGTCCATAGGGTGTAGAGGACAGAATTTAGGAAGAAAATACAAAATACCCATTGGCCTGGTCCATTTTGTAGAATTTTGATTTTCCCAGTGGATACATTAAAATTTGTTGGTAAAATCATGAGAATTGATAATAAATACAGGGCGATATGATTCAAAATTAAATCCTTCTTTCTAATCATCTTGTTCTTGTTCTTTCAGAATTTTGAATAGAACTTTGAATAACTAAGATTAACAGTTGACACAGTCCCGAGTACAAAATATCAGAAAATGTTTGACCTCCAGCTAATCCAGTTCAACGTCTGAGTATTTGATGGTTTTAATTCGAATGTCAAATGTGAATTAAAATCAAAGTGGGTCCTGGTTGAGTACCTCAAGTTGGGAAATACGAAGAAATTGAAGACATTAATGTAAATATCGATTATTTATGTAACCGAAGCAGGAAATGTTTTAGGTGTTATTGAAGTATGAATTGTAAATGATGACATGGCCAAGTTAATTAAAACCACGACATTATAATTCCTCAGACTACTGTCATGACAGTAGTTATATTTCAAAGAGACCTAAAACAGTTTCTTAGTACATAAACAATCGATATTTTCTTGAATGGCTTCAATGTCTTGGTATTTCCAAACTCCAGGCACTCAACCAGGACCCACTTTGACTGACATGTCAGTCATAAGAAGCCGATCGATTTATTTGGATGAAAGAAGAAATAAAGTTTCAAAATAAAGTTTCCACATTTTGATACTCACTTGAAATTAAATGTCCCAAATGCTCCAGTTCGACGTCGTAATGTGTAGTGGTTATAATTTTGATGTCGAATATGAATTAAAGTCACTTAAAGTGCTCGTTGAATTGGGAAATACCAACGACCGGAAGTTATAAAAGCAAACATTGATTCTATCTTAGCCGATTGGTCCACGGGTTTCAGGCCACGAGTGAGTGGCACCTCAATGATCATTAATGGTCCCATGACCTGTTTCACGAGACGTCATGGCATGTCGCAGACCGGTCCATGGTGTCCTTTTTGGGTTGGATTGTATAACATGCGACCAAATGCATTTTAAGATTATGAATTCCACACCAATAAATTTTGCGCAGATGTTGTCCATGGATCTTCATAGTGATTCATTTAACAATAAGATCACACTTTAACTAGTCAAGTCAGTGGATTTTAGTTTGATTTATTAAGCGAACGAAGCAGGCGCGATTAGTGAATTTCCGAAAACACTGACGGCCTGAATGGCCGAAAGGGCTCACAGTAGAGTGGCGGATGCAGGAAAAGAAACAAATTTTCGAAATACTTGTCTTTTTGATGAAAAAAGTAATTAAGTTGGCAGAAATAACCAGGGTATAGCATGTGGATTTTATTGGGTTTTTTGGGTCGTAAAGTTGCCCCGGGTCCTTGGGGAAAATGGGAAAAATTCAAATAAATTCAAATTTTCGCGCCAGATTTGTGACTCAAAATACCCAATAAAACCCACTTGGGTCGGGTCTATTACGACCGACCTGAGTTTTTCCATACCATGGAAATAACCCCAATTTATTTTTATACTTATGTTTCGAAATAATGAGAATTTAAACTTGTGGACTTCTGGACATAAATCCAATTGAATGGCCGAGATGCCAAGTTAAAACCCATCGTATTTCCTTGGTCACAGCAAATTTTGATGTCAAAATCATCCAAATTGGACACACTACAACTTTTCACAAGTCCCAACTTGGCACCTCTTGCCACGCATTTGCAGAAAACATTTTTAAACTGCCCATTTGCACTAATGCCATTGGCTGTTTCAAAAATCATTTGCTCTCTCCAGAATTTTTTCGCAACAGTTATGTAATAGGTAAGTCATATTTACGATGAAAGATTCGCAAAATTTTACTCTAAAATACCTACTTTCTAACACTCTCTGACTCTCCATGATTAAAAAAATCACAACTAAACATGACAGTAGCTGTAAATACTTTAATTTAACTTTCAAGAAAATATCTCTTGAAAGGGAAGACAATCTTTTTTATGACATTTGAATTCCTCGAGAGAATCCTATTGGCTTCTATTGCAGTTGACGCGTTTTGGAATGACAATTTTCGAAGAACAAGAAATAGTTGTCATTTAATTTGATTTTTTTTTTCAATTACTACATTATTTGAACAAACAATTAATTGTAATGCAATTGTAAAATAGATGAACGAGTATTTATTCTATTTTTTAAGCATGAAATAGCATTTTCCATCAAAATGCATTTAGCGAGTTTTGATTCTGACATCCTCAAATGAGCAGTTGCTCAATGGAAGTCATTCGTGCCTGGTTCGGGGATATGACCGACTTTTGACTCTCACTAGACACCTGCCATGTTCCATAAACACAAGGACAGAGTAAGCGAAGCACAAATTCTCAGCTTCTACATTTTGGTTACACATTTTGGTTATTGCTTTAGTTGAGTTTCATGTACAATTGTATTTTAACATAGAAACTGTACTCAATTTTATAACGCAAAAACATGATGAGGGCAGAAGACTGATAATTGATAATTTAATCAATTCTGATTTGGCAGCAGAATAAAAATATTTCATGTCACCTGTCAATTTGGATGGTCCAATTTGAGTTTATCTAGATTAAAATAAAATAATATTTAGTCTGATTTTTAATTTGTGTTAAGCTCTTCTCAACATTTTCAATAAAATAATTGTATTTATTGATTCGAAATGAAAGTGTCTCTATTAGTGTCGGTGGTGGTAGCGATTTTGGGAGGGTTTTGGGACAAGGCTGAGGCTGAACCTCGTCCGAGGTACGAGGCGACCTGGAGCAGTTTGGAGTCGCGACCCTTGCCCTCTTGGTACGATTCAGTAAAAGTTGGGATTTTCATGTAAGTTTTGATTTTGATTTAATGAGGATTATTTTAAATTAGTTGACATGATCAGGAATCAAATTGTTTGATTTTATACTTGAATTTCAGACATTGGGGTGTCTACAGCGTTCCCGCGTTCGGTGGTTACGTTGACTATCCGAATCACTACGCAGAATGGTTCTGGCATGGAATGTGGTGTAAGTTTTCAAAATGTTATCATGTTGACTAAATTTTGAAACATTATTTTTTAAAATGGTCATTTATCTACAGATCGAACATTAGAATTTGCCGAGTTTATGGACAAAAACTATCCACCAAATTGGACTTATCAAAAATTTGCTAGTCAATTCCATGCTGAATTTTTCGACCCTCTAAGATGGGCTGAAATCTTCCAAAAGTCTGGTGCAAAGTAAGAAATTGTCAATTTGAAATTTTATACCCAGTTCTGATTATAATTTAAGTTTTTAAACTACACTTTTCAGATATGTTGTCCTGACTAGCAAACACCACGAGGGGTTCAGTTTGTACCCTTCGAAATATTCCTTTGGCTGGAATTCGATGGACGTTGGACCAAAGAGGGATTTAGTTGGTAATATAAATGCAGATAAACTACAATAATCAGAGTGATCATTTATTTATCTGTTCATTTCATTCGAATTTCAAACTGAAGAAATTAATTCAGAATTTATTTTGGGAATTGGGAAAATGAAGGAGACTTGGCGAAAGCTATTCGAGAAACGACCGATTTGAAATTTGGTCTGTACCACTCACTTTTTGAATGGTTTTTTGCGAATCCACTTTACAATCTGGATCGAGAAAATGGATTCCACACAGACGAATTCGTTCGATTGAAAACTTTACCAGAATTGTATGAAATTGTGGAAATGTACCAGCCAGAAATTATTTGGTCGGACGGAGCAGATGAAGCCTCATCCGATTATTGGCAGTCAAAGGAATTTCTGGCCTGGCTTTACAACGAGAGTCTAGTCAAAGAAACTATCGTCACTAACGACCAATGGGGAAATGGTGAGCAATTTGAATTTCATGATTATTTCACAAAATAATTAATTGGACTGATCAAGAATTACAATAATGTGCCGACAACTGTTGCTCGTTTGTTTTAACACATTACAAAAATAACTAGGAATATTTTAATTGTGAATTTAAGAAACTGTTTGCAAACATGGGAGCTACATGACCTGTGTGGACCATTACAATCCAGGTCAATGTCTCACAAAACTTTTCAATACAGTTTGTAATTTTTAGACAGTTTTGTTGAAAATTTGATAAATTGTCAATTTTTGAAATGAAGGAGTTTTGCAGCCATTTAAGTGGGAGAACTGCATGAGGGTTCGTAACTTGTAAATTTGTGTACTAGTTCAGTACTAGTTGTAGTTCATAGCTAAGAGCAGAGACATTTCATATGAGGTGGACTTTTGTACAAATATTTGTCAACGAACACTGACCAACAGCTCTTTGACAATTCCTACAGTTGGACAAGTTCGCACTTTCGAACAGGAGGAATGCGAAAATTAAAGACTATTTAACCCCTCATGAGTTGATAAAAGTTCTCATGGAAACTGTTTCATGCGGTGGTGAGTAATTGCACATATTTTTAATCAGTGATAAGGTTGTAATGAATAATAATAAATTGCTGTTGTCATAACAAGAAATTTGTTGGTGAATGTGGGACCAACTGCGGACGAAATGATTCAAGCGATTCAAGAAAAGCGTCTGTTGCAATTAAGGGAATGGTTGGCTGTGAATGGTGAAGCCATTTACGACTCTGTCCCGTGGCTGGTTCAGTCTGATCCCGTCACACCT
>JAQHQX010000041.1:0-25672 GCA_034694425.1 Arrhopalites sp. Gr-Col-00791
ATTTTACTGGGACATACTTACGGTAGTTAAATTTGAACCAATTACATTTCAAAATCCAGATACGGGTCATTTAAATTTCACCTCCGATATATCTCATATCGCCTCACTTGAAATTTACCTTTCAGATTAAAATCTATCTCGCAGTCAGTGTTTTTAACATTCTGTAACTGCACTCGCGTCGCTCGTTCCTTGTCGGTAGGTTTGTTAGGCTCAATTAGCGAACGAACCGAGTGCAGGTTTAGAAAACAAAAAACACTGACTGACAGATAAATTTATCACAGGGAGATAGATTGTCAACTGAAAGATTGATTTTCAACGAAGATGGACTTATGAAATGGAAATAAATTTCAATTGAAGGCATCAGAGGTAGATGAATGTAGACACCCTATAAAAAGTTCAAAATTATGGCAAAAAAACTGTCGAGCACAAAAATGTCCATCACGTTGAATTTAATTTCCGGATAATGTCGTTCAGCTTTTCCCTTTGCCGAAAACTTACATTTCTCCACTGAGTAGAGCTACGTCAGATGACAAATGACCCCAATTGGACGTCCAAAATATTCGGCCAGGTACATCATCGCTTTAGAGGGTATCCTTCCTGTAGCTCACTTAGCACCTGTTCAAATTCAAAATTTCGCGCCTCCGAAAGTTTTAAATTAAAGAACACATCCTTATGCACATATCCACTAAATCTGGAGCCAGTCGGACCCATGGAGAAAATTTGGCGAGGCAAACCGCTAGGAGAATGTAGAGTTTCAAGATTTTCATCGATTATGCACTGTCTACTCGATTTCCAGACACTGTGGTTCAAATTTTCCAGCCTCCGAAAGTTTAGATTTGTTCACCAGGTGGTGCTGCTCATATATGTGAAACTTGGACTCAATCGGATGCACACATAAAATTTGGCAAGCCATACCGTCGTTTTATAGGGTTTGCTTCCAGTAGCTCACATAGGACCAGTTCAAATTCAAAATTTCGCGCCTCCGAAAGTTTTAAATTAAAGAACACACCCTTATGCACATATCCATCAAATATGAAGTCAATCGGACTCATGGAGAAAATTTGGCGAGACAAACCGCCAGGGGAATGTAGAGTTTCAAGATTTTCATCGATTATGCACTGTCTACTCGATTTCCAGACACTGTGGTTCAAATTTTCCCGCCTCCGAAAGTTTAAATTTGCTCACCAGGTGGCGCTGCTCAAATGTGTGAAATATGTGCACAATCGGAAGCACCCACAAAATTTGGCAACCGATATCGTCGTTCTAGAGGGTTATCCGTACTGTAGCTCACTTAGGACCAGTTCAAATTCAAAATTTCGCGCCTCCGAAAGTTTTGAATGAAAGAGCACACCTTAGTGTACATATTCACCGAATCAGAAGGCAGTCGGACCCAAAATAAAAATTTGGCAAGTGATATCGTTGTTCTAGAGGGTTACCCTTTGTTTAGCTCACTTTAGACCAGTTCAACTTCAAAATTTCGCGCCTCCGAAAGTTTTAAATTAAAGGGCACACATTCATGTACATATTCACCAAATCTGAAGTCAGTCGGACCCATAGACAAAATTTGGCAAGGGATTTTACAAATTTACTATACCGCCGGTGTAACTTCACGGACATATTCGGAGCTCTAGCTTGGATTGAGTTGGATTGAGTTGGAAATGTTGATTGAGATTCGAAATCAAAATGTTGCCTTTTATAGTCCCAAGTCAACAATTACACTTTGATCTGATTGAAATTAAGTGAATTGACTTGAATTTACAATTCCAGTTGGTTGCGACGTCATCTGATTCCTGAAAATTTCATTTCTTGGAAACAACATCTGATTCTGATGATTCTAGGAGTTGAATCAGGTTTACATTTTAATTCAAATCGGTGGTAGACTCAGTTGATTGTTTTGTGGAGTTACCGAGAATTATTTGAATTATCGATTGTAATACAACAACACGGATTAAAATTCTGCATTTTTTGAATGAGATCATCTCTTAGAGGGAAACAATTATATTGAATAGAATTCTGTATAATGACATGCTCACAGAGAAGACCAAATAACCACTTGTTGCATTAGTACTATAATTTAATAATTTGTTATTGAATCATAACGTGAACCTGATTCAGCTCGTAGAAGCATTCAAAATGTTTTATTTGCTAGGAATAAACTTACATACATCACACCAAACTGGAATGATAATCCTCTCGGTACAATGAAAGGTACAGAACAATTAGAAATATGAGCCACAACGCCACGTTCCATAACCGGTTGCACACTAGTGTGCATGGAAACAGCTGTTTCCATAGAACTGAACAAGGTGTAGTTTACTTGGGACTATGATCGCCATTTATAGTCCTAAGTCCTTGTTCCATGGAAAAACTGTTGGCAACCGGTTATGGAATGAAGTTATTAGACAAATGAACGGACTAAGAACGTTGTGGTATTTAAATGTTGATGGGCGTTGTGGCTAACATTATAGAGAATGCTATTCAATATACCTGTTTCCCTCTACGAGTCTATTCCTAGCAAATACATTTGCCCTGATTGAAACTATTTAATTCCTTTTTCTTTTCCAATTTTTATCTGGCCGTTGATCCAAATTAACATTTTGAAATATGAGCCTATTCCTCGAATCAATGCCAATTTCACTACTCATCCATGACCTCAGCTCTTCCCTCGTTCAGTTTCAGTTTAAAAGAATGTGTCATCTCAATCCAAAAAAAGTAAATAAAATTTTTGTATTTAAGACCCCATCAATCGACCATTTCCATCATTCCAATTCTTCCTTTCAGTTTCAGTAACAATTTGAAACAAATTTTGAAATGGCAAATTTTGAAATCACATCAGAACTCTTGGTCTTATTTTGCCTGGCAGTAGCTCAAGCTTGTCTGCCTGATTGGAACAACCAATGCGGGCAAAATTCGGGCTGTTGCTCTGGTTACTGTTGGCGAGGTAATGCCAATTGGATTACTGGTGTCTGCAAACCTAACAACGGGCCGACTACCAAACAACCTCCATCTGGCATCGGTAAAGATAAAAAATAATTTCCAGCTCGAATGTGGCTCCAATTTAAAAGTTCAATTTAAACTTTTAAAAAAAATTATTTGAACTTTAGTACCCAGCCAAAGTGAGTTCAACAATGCAGTCACGAGCTGTACGGACATGTATGGTGGCGCCCACTATCCGCAACCAACTGACGATCAATACCAGAAGTTTGTAGCTGGATTGAACGGAGGCACTATCGAGTCCAAACAGGAGGTTGCTATGGCTTTAGCCAATTACATCATGGAATCAGGTGGTCTGCAGTTCAAGCGGGAATTAGCGTGTTTAAATGATGGTTGTCCTAGTACGTCTACAAATTCAATTTCAATTTTTTTTAATTACAATAAGAACAATCAAGTTTGAAGTTTGTTCAATTGGCCCACTTTTTGAATTCCAATTTCAACTTGAGAAAGTAAAATTTTACAATTTTTGCTCAGATTCTTACACTGGCGCTGGTTGTGAGGTGGGGAATAATCGATACTACGGACGTGGTTATATTCAACTGAGGTAGATTCAATGGCAATTTAACCGCAAAATAAATATTTACATTTAAATTATGGGGGAAGATTTAAATGGGAAATTTTTGAAAATTTACAGTTGGTGTTACAACTACCGTGATGCTGGACGTGGTTTAGGTAGAGGAGATGAGCTCTTGAACAATCCTGACATCGTTGCCAGCAACCAGCAATTGGCTTGGGATACTTCCTTCTGGTTAGTTGATAAATCTTGAGAATCAAATAAAACATAAAATAATAACCACACGCTAGATACATCACTAGAATTTGTGTTTGCAATACGGCAAATACACGATAGGCATTATTGAGGGTTCATCAGAACTGTCAATATAAAATAAAAGTGGAATGTTGAAGATATGTGATTTATGTTGATGGATAATGAAGGTTTTGGAATAACCGAGTCAAGAGTCAATATCCAAGTCAAATCAATCAGGGTCTATTTGGCTACTCCATCAAAGCCATTAATGGAGGTCTAGAATGTGAAAATCCTCAATCGGATTTTGCCAGAAAGAGAGACAAGAGGTTTGAGTATTATGCAACTGTCATGAATGCTTTTGGTTTGCGAGCGAATGGAGACCGAAGTGGATGTTAACAAGTTTATTATAAGTTCACTCTAGTTTTGTATAGACAATTTGTAAAGTTTTGAAACTAATAAAGAATTAATTCTGTTTAAATGTTAAATATTATAAGTCCCGTTTTTCTTCTGCTTCAAAAACTGTTTCAAAAACTTTTCGCCTTATTGAAAAGTCTCCACTTAAATTCGCCAAATCATTGACGACGCATCCCAATTGTCATTTCATCAGAAACAATAAATCTTTACAGTCACACTTTTACCTTGCATGAGAATTTGAACCGTGGAATAAACAACTGTGAACTGTGTTTACTGGTGCTCAAATGATTTTAGTCAAATCTCTGAGGAATCTTTGAAAGTTGTCGTTTTGAATACCAAAAGAGAGATTACACTCGTGATGTGATTATGCTTTCAACAAGCTAAATATTCTTGTACTTTTCAGAGATAATTCGTTTTATTCCAGCGTTGCAGCTCGAAAATTTTGGGCTGAATTGAAGCCAATTCACGGCCTCATTCGTACTCAAAGCTACCATGACACCCAGAGCCGTAGCGCAAAATAAATTTATGTGGTTGCAAAAACCGGCAGTACGGCCCTTCAGATAAATGCTGCCAGACTTTTCTTCTTTTTCGTGCCATTTTTCGAATTATTTTACTGAAAGTAAAAAAATTTAAAATCGTCAATTCGTCGAAGACCTAGACAAGTTTAAATGCAAGTTAAAACAAAAAAGTCTCCATGTAAAGTTTAGTAAATTGATGCACACTACGAAAATTATGAACATAAAATTCTTCAAAATTATTTTCTGGCCAATTATATATGTAGCAGGAGATCTCATAATAGGAATCCTAAAATCCAAAGACAGTCGAAAGCCCTAGAAGCTACAGTGTAACCTTTCTTAATCCGTCGAATAATAAAAGCATAGGCAGTGAAATTTTGGTATCCCTTAAACGTTTGTGGTTCTTCAACGTCAAATTCTACAGCAGCATTTAATTTCCTGACATGACAAGAGTATGCCTCAAAGTATTCTATGATTCACATTCTGGCTCTATTCTGTAGCTAGCACGAAAGTTATTTTCTCGGCCCTTCACTACTCTGCCGTCCAGCCCCTTTGCAACCTACCGTGGTCCGGCCTGGCAGCATTGCAACCAGCTGCAACCTCAGCGCTACGACCCTGGTGACTGATAAAATCACAGTTTTGTATCCCACTCCCACTCCAATTTTCGAAATACATTTTGAGGACATTTGGAGCTCAATACCAAATTTCAAAATTTTAAATTTAATTTGACGCGGATATTGTGACGTAGCTTAAACTCTCTGTGGATTGTCCAAAATTATTTTTAACTAATCTTAAGAATTTGTGAATCTCCATAAATTAAATGAGACTGAAAGGAACGTCTCCAACATAAATAGATCAATTGAATTCTATAATTTTAATCGGTCTTTTGAGTTGGACGAGGACAAATCTACTTTGATTAATTATAATGACAATGACTTTATGGAATCCTTTGAATCTTGACCGATTGTCGTGTTAGAACTCCACAAAGCTCGATTATTGATATCGTACACGATGAAATTTCCATCATCCTGGAATTCCAAATAGTGCCCAACATTTTTTGTCCAACTCTGCCACAGTATGCGACGTTTACTGTCGAGCACCACGAAATTGCCATCCCAGAGAAATTCAGCTGAGAAGCCTTTATTTTCTGTTTTAGAGTCCCATTTGGCATTGTCATGACCATCGTAGATGACTAAATTACCATCCTGCTGGAAGACCAGTCGACCATGAATTGTGATCTCGCAAAAATTGTTCTTTCCAAACGAAAAGCCTCGGGGATATGAGCAAGCAGATTTTGATTGGTGCAATTGGAACAGAGTTATTATTCCAAGGATTTCTATGAGTGAAAATGTCCACATGGTAGACTGGAATGCTTTCAACAGGCCACTTTCTGTAAACTGCGGTCTCGGCAAAAATAAGATACAGAGTTATGTAGCAATTAAAATTACAAATTGGAGTGAAAGGCATCAGCAACAATGGTGTTGCGGTACAATGAAAATTCAGTTCTAGTCATTAGGAGTACGTGGAATAGCACTTTGTATTATTTATGGAATTTAAATGATCATTCCACTGAAGTTGCATGTCAACGAGTAATTAAGATGTGAAAATGCAATGGGATTTTGTAAATTTGACGAACTTTTCCTACTAATCAGAAATATGATAATTATCACAAGTGAAATTAAATTACTCAAGGAAATACCACAATTCCTTCAGCCCCAAACTCGTATTGGCCCTTCCCGCGATTTATGAAAGTCTTAGAATTTTTGAGGAGAAAATAATATTTTATTTTTTGAATTGACATGAACTGACCTTTTCTATTCTTCAATCAACATGACCAACACGTCAACAAGTTGTTCATCTTGTGAACTTAATGTAAGTTTAATATTGAAAGCCTCTCAACATTTTACAATTTTATATTTGTCTGCAAGTTAAAAAAAGTTACTTTAATTTGAATGAATGTTTCATAATTCTTTGTGGACTAGCAAAAGTAATTTATTTTCTGTCAGTCAAATGCAGTTACAAATTAATTGGGAATGAATAAAGAAGACGTAAAATTTATAATTGTTCAAATTTGTTGAAAGTCAAACCTAAATTAAATATTTGATTTTTGTAATTACAGTTGTGTCAAGCTCAGCGTCAACTAGAAGCGATGACTCAAATGGCAAGAACAATTGATTCATTTGTTCAAAATAATGGGAATTTGCATCAAACTCAAAATTGCTATTCATTAATTTCTGATGTAAGTAATATTTCAAGTTTCATCACACTTAAACTTGAGTAGTAATTTTTCAAAGCTTTATATTTAATTTTGGATTCTGAACAGCTCCGATCCATTCTCCGTAAAGTTGGAATTGTATCTTCACTACTACCTGCAATTAATTTGCTTGAAAACAAAGGTAATTAATTTCTACTCCAACCGAACAATACCACAATTATTGTACTGTTGACTTTAAACCAAGTTTCATCTTCTTGACACATTTTTTATGTGAACATGAAAATATAAATATTCTTGTTGTATTCTGTAGGAAATGAAACGAGTTCAATAGCGACTACCGCACTTGTAAGTTTGCAAAAAGAGACATTCTCAGCTGAATGATTCAACTTGAATCATGAAATTTTTATTATTTACATGTTTAAAATTTACCGAGCTCCATTTTTCAACAGCAGGTCACAGCCATCAAGTCCGAGTCTCACGAAATAGACCAACAAATTTCTCTCACAGAGGATTCAAATCCCAATCAAAATGGTTCAACCTGTTTAACATCAATTGAAATTCCCATGGAAGAATACACATTTGATATCCCGATTAAATTGGAGACTGAGGATGTTGAATTTAATTCACTAAATGGGGAAGACTCGTCAGAACTTGAGAGGGGTCCATCCAACAATACTTTTCCATATTCACATGATGCTTCTACGGTAAGCCAAACATTTCTTTTTACTTGACGATACAAAAAAATGTTGTCCTGGACATTACGACGTCAAAATGGTGACACAATAACGAATCTGACATTATTTCCATTTTCAAGTCGTTGTCCAACTGTCCTTTGGATTCTAATTTCACTTTAATTTTACTCCTATGAATATTCCAATGATATCTACAATCAATCAACATCAACCTCAGTGCCTTGACACCGAAGATAAAAAGTCATATCGATTTATAAAGACGAGAAAGGGGAGCGATAAAATTGTTGATGACCAGTTTTTTATGTACCAGTTTGACAAATGCTCAAAAAGTGGATCTAGATACTACAGATGCTGTCAAAGAACTACAGGATGCAAGGGTCGTGCTGTACTAGACTCTTCAGGACATTTTCAAGTTACTCAAGCTCATTCACATCTTGGAAGTAAATTGAAAGTGGAACTTGAAGAAGCGAGCAATAATTTGAAGGAGTTGGCTGTGACAAATCAATTTGTACCAACAAGAACTACTTTGGAACAAATGAAACAAAATATAAGTGAAGAGGCTTTGGTAAATATGCCACTGGATAATTCTATTAAAAGGAAGATATTGCGTGCTCAAAGGAAAGCATCTAGAAATGCTCAATAAAGACAACGTGAGTTGCTGAATTTTGAATAAATCAATCAAACATATTTTCAATGAACGTTAAGATTCGTTTTGTGTAATTTATTGTCATCGTCGTAGTGTCCTGGACAATATTTTTTTGTGTCATCATCATTTTTGGTGCCCCATTTGTCACAGTGTCATAATTTTCAATTAATCACATCAAAATACATTTTAATTTATTGAATCCAAAATTAAAGATTGGAAATCCGGAACAACGGACTCCTTACTTTTATTTTGTCCAAGCTTGTCGTCACCAAATGGAACAAGATGGACGAGTTATTGACTGGCCCAAATTTTCTCTTGAATGTGCTCAACGTTGGACGGTAATTGTAAAATTTGTTTATTTGTCGCAAATAGTTGTTCAAGTTGAAATTTGAAAACATCTTGTTTCTGAGACTTTGAGAGGATGCTAAACATTCTTTTCGAAATGTGACTCAAGTTTTGTAAATTATTAAGTTTACTTAAAATTCAAAAAAGGTGATTTGTAAATAATAAATCACCTTTTGGAATAACCATATTTTTAAGTTGAAATCACAGTTTTCATCGACAAAAATTTTGTAATTTTTTCTAACAGAGTAAAAAAGTTGACTTGAAAAATGCATTTGAAATTGGATTCAATTTCATGTTTTCAACAATTTAATTAGAATTGACGAATGACCAATTAAAATGTTTGATCAAAGTTTAACTGATTAAGTAATTTGTGATTTACTAAAATCTGTAAAATCAACAGAATATGACGGCAGAAGAAATAGGCGAATATCAGGGACTTGCTGTCCAAGACAAGATCCGCCATGAAATGGAAATGCACATTCCAAAATTTAATAATCGAGCTCCAAGGAAGATAAAGAAAAGGGTCAATAGAAATGTTCCCAAGAAAGGATTAACTGCATATTTTCATTTCCTTGCCCATGAAAGGTGATCATAATCTCAATTAAAAATTTAATCATACTTTATACCGGAATAAACTTGGGGTTTACATATTTTCAAATTACTAGTCAACATGTGTAAATATTTAATTAAATGTAAAATTGTTTCGAAATAAAATTTGTAGACCGTTGGCTCGAGCGATGTACCCTCATATGACCATGGTGGAGTTGGTCAAAGAAGTTTCTAGGAGATGGGCACTTGCTCCACCAGAAATCAGAGCAAAGTACGACTACATGGCTTTACTTGACCAGCAAAAAAATGACGAGGTACTTTTGACACAAAAGTTTTATTACATTTTATCTCATAAATTCTATTTAGGTGTTTCCTTTTGAATCCTCATAAACGAACTAATCTTCATCTTTGTCCCACATCCAAATTCAAACCTTAAATTAAAAAAGTTTAGATATCTACTGATTCAATCCTCGTAATATGTCATTCCTCTTGATTTTGTTTGAAAGGAATTTGAAATGATGAAGGCACGCCAATCACATCCGAAAAAGAAGAACGCACGAGCACGACATCGACAAACAACTGTTGAAACCTCAAAACCACTAGCTCCACCACCACAACCAAGACCCCCACCAAGATTACCGCGACTAGCACATTCACGTCCACTTATAAAGCCATCCCCTAGGTGGCGTATAATTCATCGACAAACAGTTGTTGAAACCCCAAAACCACTAGCTCCACCACCACCACCAAGATTACCACGACTAGCACATTCTCGTCCACTTATAAAGCCATCCACTAGGTGGGGTATAATTCATCCCAAGACTGAAGACGTAGACATAAATCTCATAGAGTATAAATGACTCTTCGTATGTACTGGAACATTTCCATCTTTTCAAGTATCTATTTTTATAAGGCTGTGCTCAATTTAATTTTTGTTCCAATAAATTTGAGCATTACATCAATATTGAAGTCACATCTCATTTTAAAACTCAATTTCCATTATAATGAAAAGTTGTCGTATCCAACTTGCAAGTATGAAGTGGGCCATTTTTGGAAACCGAATCAAAATTTTTTCCTCAACTGGTTTCGAATCAAGTCCCTCCTAGTGTCTCAACTGAAAAATAGTTAAGGCGGCCCACAAAGCTTTGTCATAGTCTGAATAATGTTGACCTAGTGGTAGTATTCCTAGTCCAAATCGCCAACATGCTTTTAGCTGACTCATCTACTTTGATTTGAAATCCATTTAATGGACTTGTCATTTTTTATTGAAGTTTTATTTATGTTGCTCAAAATATTGAACATTGAATGGAGCCATGGGAAACTTGGTACTAACCCGTCAGTCAAGAGATTTGTGTCCTACAGAGATTATTTCTCAACCATTTTTTCCGCAATCGATATGACAACTAAATCGGCGAATCACGAAACTTTGAAAAAACAATTTATTTTTCCATCTTTAATTAAGATTAAGATTAATAGATTCATTATGATCGAGCAATGGCTCAAGATGGTATAAGAGTCGTATGGGATTTTTGTGTTAATAAAGATTAAATGTGTTAAGGATGTTCTGGTAGGCGGATGTTCTGGTAGGCGGAGCTACTCCATATGTGATTAATTGTACATGTGTGCATTGTAGTTTTAATGGAGGACCATTTGATTGAAAATTATTTGGAAAATGTGAGCTATTTCATAAACGAGCCTTTATAAAAGTGTAAATATTAAAAAACAAAGCATTCGACGTATGCATTATGATGTTCAGTTCATTTCACTCATATGCAAAACCTGTCATCAAATGACCTCTCATTTTGCAGGAATCGCATTCTACCATCAAGTGTATTCATCTGAGCCTAAAACAATTTTTTGAGAATTTTATCATACTTTTGTACAACGTACAACGAAGGAAACGAGGACTGAGGATGGGATTTTATCAGAGTATAAAAAACCCGGGTCGATCTTGATTAACCCCACCCAAATGAATTTTTTTGGGTCTTAAATTGGCGCAAAACTTTGTAACAATCGTAGGGCTAACATTGTTGGGAAGAGAGTAAGTAGTGTCTAGAAACCTAAAACCATTTTCTTAGGGCTTTCATTATTAGTTGTCGAACAGATTTCCTTTTTTTGAAATTCAATCTTTCATAAAATTTTAAATATTTGCTACATTGATTTTCAATTTTGAATTCAGTAAAATATTTTAATTTCCCGACACAAGTTTATTGAATCAAACTTGATATTGATTTATTTCCCACTTTCCTGTCCTGGTCAGCTGAAACTTGTTCACGTAGTCGATGGAGCTGTTCTGTAGACGATTTTTGATTTTTAGTTGTCGATGCTCCACACAGTTCATGTAGCTCTTAAATATGGGCATAGTTTTTTCAATATCAATTTGCGCATCGATCAAAAAAGGTCAAAGGGGAATCCTTGTAGCGTCGATTCAAATACATTAAAAACAGGCGAGTAGACAAATTTACTAGACATTTAATTGATAATTACATAATTAATGGTCATCAATGAGTTCAAGTGTCAAGGTGTAGCTATATTGTAGCACTCAGAGAAGTAGTTAAATCCTTCTCGTTTTAGTCCAAATAGTTGGATGCTGCTGTTTTCATCAAGAGGTATCAATTCAGTCATTCAATTTTCATCAAATTAATTTGGTAATTTGCTCGTGGAAAAATACAATTTCCCAACTCAATCCTTGAACGTTGACAAATAATTTTGAATAAAAATTAAAAACTGCATTTTAACGTTTTGAACATAACTCTTATAATAATTATTGATATTATGAGAAAATTAATTTTTCTGTCATTTTTGATTCATGAATTGAGAGGCTCAATTTGAGCTCATATTTTGTTTTGATTGTGTCAATTCTTTCAAAAAATTAATTGTTGACCTCAAATTTCCATTTTGCTTGTTTATAATTTTATACGAATTTTTAAACATTTTGTTTGTGAAAATTAATCTTAATTTAATTTAACGACTTCAAAGGATGAACTTAGATCTGAGATGGTTTAAAAATGAAAGTTATCCTCAACATCTAAAATTAGGTTCTATTTTAAATTAAAATTTTTGATGAAATTCTTTGCAGAGTTTGGATCTCATATAGAAGAAAGTGGACAAAGAAACTTTTTGAAATGGGGGAGACGATTAAACGTGCCAAAGTCCTCGTCAAATCGAATTGGAATCGAATGAATCTATTGACTGTCTTGACAGTCATTGGAGTATTTGCAGGGGTTTCCTTGGGTATCATTTTGAGAGTTTCCCGAAAAGAAGAAGGATGGTCCCAAAGGGAACAAATTTACGTCAAGTTTGCTGGAGAAATTTTCTTGAGAATGTTAAAAGCTTTGAGTTTGCCCTTAATTATTTCATCACTCATAGCAGCTATTGGTTCACTTGACCTGTCGTCATCAGGTCGGATCGGCACAAAAGCTTTTACTTACTACATGGTCACCTCTATCCTGGCTGTGGTTCTTGGTATAACTTTGGTCATTTCAATACATCCAGGCAAGAAAGAGGATGTCAATATACGGCATTTGAAGTCCATCAATGTCACCACTGCGGATACCCTCATGGATCTTGCGAGGTATTATCGTCTAGGCCCGACATTTTTTCATTTTGAGGAATGACCTAGCGAAATCATTCTGAACTAGAATTGGGATCATATTTTGAAAAACCCGCCAAGATTCATTTTAAAACAAGTTTATCATAAATTGTATTGAGTCCACTCTGGAAAGTGAAAATATTTTCAAGTTGTGTTTTAATCTCAAGTTTTTTCTTTTTAATTAGGAATATGTTCCCGCCCAACCTGTTTGAAGCTACGATGAATCAGGTAATCGGTAACTTTTTGTTGTTAGAGTTTGAAAGAGGTGGACTCTGTTTAACAAAGAGATTAATGAATTTTATGCAGTACCAAACGTTTCTGACGATGCCTACGATTGACCCCACAAAGAATCAAAGTGAGACATGAGTTGTACCATTTTTCATGTGGTTTCTTTTTTTTCTAAATACATATCTGAATTGTAGAGATGGATCATAAGGGACTTACTTATAAAGAACTTGAGAATTTAATTGTAATTAATTTACTCTGCAGCACTTCCACCCATCCACAAATGGCAAATGGGATTGAGATCCGAAAGGGGCACAAATTTCTTGGGTTTGGTCGTCTTCTCTACTGTTTTGGGTGCATCCATTTGTAAAATGGGTCAAAATGGGAAACCCCTCTTGGATTTTTTTAGAACCTTGTCGGAGGCCATGATGATCATCACTCATTGGGTTGTTTGGTAAATGTGAATTAAATGTCCTTTAAATTCAGTTTCGATCAAAAGTTAAACAAAAGCTCGATGAAAGTCGATGAGGTTTTGGTTTCTTTGATTGACACTCGTCATCCATCTGTCGAAAGATCCTCAATTGGACTTCAAAATAGCCGGATACTAAATCCTCAATGCAATATTTTAGGATGCTACCACTTGGAGTTTGTTTTCTGATTGCTGCTCAATTATTGGCTGCTGAAAGTATTCTTCAACTCTTCAATAAATTGGGCTGGTTCCTTCTGACAGTTCTTCTGGGACTAGGAATTCACGGATTCATTCTCCTTCCTCTTATTTACAGCGCCATCACGCGGAAACTTCCATTCACTTTTATGAGGAACACAACTCAAGCTTTGGTTACGGCCTTCGGAACAGCTTCCAGGTATTCCATAATATTTTCAATTGTCCTTTAACATTTTAATTACAATTTTAGACTAATTACTAAACTACCTGTGCAGTTTACAATTACAAATTCAAATGATAGACTATGTCTGTAATTGAATTTCAAACAGTTCCGCCACATTACCGATCACTCTTCATTGTCTGGAGAACAAAAATGGAGTCGATCCACGAGTGTCCCGATTCCTCGCTCCAATTGGTAGTCCCACAAAATATTACTTAAAACTAACTTCAATTAAAATGTTTCTACAATTCTGAATATATTTTTCAACTGATTAATTTTTACTGTTTTCTCGTTTTTATTCATGTAAACAAATTTGCAGGAGCTACAATCAACATGGTGACTCAATATTAATTTATCTGCTCGTCAATTGATCATTTGTCGAACAATTTTCAACTTTTGTTGTCAAAAGTTTGAATTTATCATGTTCAGCGTCTGACATTGTTTTACTTGTTTTGAAATTATTTTCTAACTACTCAGGATGGGACTGCATTGTACGAAGCAGTAGCGGCCATATTCATTGCCCAGATCCACGGCCTTACCCTCAGTTTCGGTGATATCGTCACTATCAGGTGAAACTTTAGTAAAGTTCCATTTAGAGTCCATTAAAGTAAAGTTGGAGATGGATGCAAATTGAGTTAAAAATTCCTTGAAAATTGCTAAACCAGTCGAAGAATTTCACTTGATTTTCATTTCACTGCAGCTTTATATCGTCAATGGATCTTAACCCAAGTCAGAAACTTTTAACGCAGATATGCCAATTACTGTACCAGGCTGCCAAATCATAATTGCATTAGCTAAAGCATAAATTACATTTTTTTGTCTAGCATCACTGCAACAGCTGCCAGTATTGGAGCAGCTGGTATTCCACATGCAGGATTGGTGACTATGGTGATGGTTCTCAAGTCAGTTGGGCTACCAGTGGAATACATCGCCTACATCATCCCCCTCGATTGGATTCTGTGAGACATTTCATTTTGTACTCTGGGCCTTTAATGCGAATAGATAAAACAACGCAAGGTGATTTTAGCTGACTTGACTCCAAGCAAAATTGTCTGGTGATTGTAGGGACCGGTGCAGGACGACCGTAAACGTGTTGGGTGATTCGATTGGAGCTGGAGTTGTGGATCGAATGAGTAAGTCCGAACTGGAGGTGATGCCAGACAAATCTTTTGAGACAGAGAGAACCCGATTTCAAAAGGGAAGATCGAGGAATAGTGAAAATGTTGGTGTTTCCTTTGAAGAAAGTTGTTAACGTTTCAATTAAATTAATAAACTTAACTAGTCGTAAAATTCACTGGTCAAGTGGGTGGCGACATTTTGGTAGATTATCCAAATAAATAAGAATGTGGGCTTCGCGCCTTTCTTCACAAAGTTGATTTGTCCTGGTATTTGATTTCATTCGTCCCCTATTTCCATGGGAAACTTCAGGTAGTCAAAGGACCCTGTAAGATTTCCAATAAAGGGGGGGTCAGATTTCCAATAAAGGGGGGGTCACACAACCGAGGGTACCCTCCATGTTAAAAAAGCTGTCGACAACCTCCAACATTTTTTGATGTTTCTTCCCAGGGACCCACCCATTTTACTTGCATCCCGAGTATCAGCCCTTTATTTTGGAAAACAAATCCGTCAGGTCACATTAAACACCAGTTTTCGGGTCGTTTTTGCGGTAAAATGACCATTTTGAGGTATTTAAAAAATTGTCTTTTCACTTAGAATTTCCATATTTGGTAGAAAAATTGACAAGCATATGGGACCCTTTTTGATCAAGTATCACGTTGCTGTCATGTGACCCTTGACCTCCTCAGGACCACCAACTTGAACAAGATATTTGGCATATATGAATTTGACTTATTTGATTCAAAATATTTTTGTCATAAAGTATGACGTCTAAAGATTGGAAGTTGGAATCAAAAATTTTCTTAATGGCATCTCCTCATAAAAATTAAAAACATTTGGCACAATTTGAAGAGCAGCTTCCACGAATCGTCCACATGACTCACGATCAGTAGATATCCTACTTTATGACAAAAATATTTTGACTCAAATAAATTAAATTCTCATGTCCAAAATATCTTGTTCAAGTTTGTGATCCTCTAGGGATTAAGGGTCAAATGACAGCAACTTGATACTTGGTCAAAAGCTGTCCCACATCCATATCATTCCGGGTGTCAATTATAAAAGTTATAGGTGAAAAGATTAAAGTTTTAAATACCTCAAAATCATCGTTTTGTTCCAGAAACAACTAGAAAACCGCTGTTTAATGTGACCTGGCGAGTTCTGTTATCCAAGTTCAAGGGTCGATACGAACAAAAATATACATACAGACACAAATGAGATAAGTTAATGGGAAAAACATGAAAAAATGATGAAGGTTGTCGAAAGCTTTTCATAACATGGTACACACTGAGCCGTATTGAAGAAAAAAGTGTACACATCAAAAAGTGTGTAATTTTTAATGGCACGTTTTACATTTTCTGTTACCAGACTACTCAAAATTTGAAAATAGTAGGCACTGGAACTCATATCATTGAAAATTTACTAAGTTGATGTTGTCATTTCCTCAGCATCTCCCAGCGTTCAATTTATGTGGCCTTTGACATTTTCATCGTTTACTCCAAAGCATTTTCAAAATGTGCACACGTTTTGCTGACCAGCCAGTATATTTTTCAATGGCTTAAATGAAACCAAACAAAAACAAAAAACGAGCAGACAAAGCAATTGACATTTTCATATTTGGTTATTTGGCTTTAATATAAATTATGCTTTTTCCACTATCCGACTCAGTACGCGCAAGGATATTCATGTTCCCTTACATTCGCATGTCGCCATTTTGATATTCAGTTGACCTTAAATAATTTAACTGGAGACAGAGTAACTCAAATTTTCTTGGTATTTTACTTGCAGCTCCGTTTAATTTTAAAATTGTAAGGTCAATTTGATGTCCAAATAGCCAAGTACTAGAGATGATGCTCAGGAAGTTAGGAGTTTGTTTTGCAAATGTATGAGGAAGTTTTTTCCCCAAACATAAGGAAGAAATTATGAACTTAAATTGACCACTTTCATATTATATGCAGGACATTTCTGGTGAATTTCAACGTTTTCAAAATGTCACTCACACACTGTGACGGGTCCAGGACAAAAACGAAATCTCGAAATGTTGGTGTTTTCGATAAAAAACGATTAACTTGGCAAAAATCATGATATGCAACGTAACATTCGAAATTTCGTATCTACACAAATGAAATTCTGTTTCCAAAAATCATTTACTGTCTCTATAATTTTTTCTAAATGTTTAAAACTTTTCCAAAATGTAATGGGGAGTAGCTAAATATTCACAATTTGATATTTTGCTACGAACACTGCCGTTTTGTTCTGATTTTGGTCACAGTGTGCTATTCAAGTACTCAATATTCCCAATATATCGGATACTTTTATGCGAATTCGTAGTTCCTTGTTCGTCTATTGTGTTCTTGTGAAAACTGGTTCAGTTTTGTGAATTGTTCCTCTGAGGCTCAAATATCACCAATATTCTCTCTCACCCGATTTAGACTACAACTATAAATGCTGTCATTCAGGCTAAATATCTGAAAAGACTACAAGAGGGACGTGAAATATATCGCAATAGCGTCGATTTTAATTTCAATATGATTTGGCTGCAAAGATTCATTTTGTCAATCAGAAGAAAAATACAATGGCTGACCCTGACGATTCAATCGCCATGTGATCTGGACAAATTGTCGATCTCCTTGGTCAAATACGGCATAGTTTTGTTTGATTTAGTAAAATGTACTCCCTTTCACTACGCAGGTGGACCACAACTTGGAATCAAAGTAGCCAACAAAAAAGGTCAACTTATTTGGATGTCACTTTGCCTCATCTTCATTCTACGTGCTTTATTGTGGGTGCATCAACTGATGAGAATTTCATTTTGGGAAACGATGTATCGAGATGGATTCGACATAGACAAAGTTGTCATTGTCAGTTTAAGTCCAATTATTATGTTTGACATTTTGTCCGTCATCAATACAGCTATCAAGCGCCCAATAATGTCAGCGCATTTCTTTAACAGTATCATTAAAATGGATGAACAATTTTCAGGTCAGTCCAAATGAAAAGCCAAATTGATTTCTGAATATAAATAAGGCACGTGCAATGAATCTGTTGATATTCATTTATACAGCAAAGTTTTTGAAGGACACCACCTCGACAATGGATGCGGAACCAGCCATTAGGAACTTTGGACTGGCTGTGATCATCTCTGGTATATTCCTAATAGTCACAAATTGCATGAGAGGCATCTGCTACGAAATCTATGCACCACAATCAATCCTACATTCAACCAGCTACTTTTGTGATGATTCAAAATGTTCCCTGTGGATCCGTTTGAGCTTCCTACTTTTTGATATGGGTGGTTTTTTATTTTTCCAATTGCTCACGGCATCTCACTTAATACTAATTGGTCATCCTCTATTATTGATGCTGGCAATGACGAAGGCTATGATGTAAGTTGTGACTTTCTAATAATCATGAAATACATTTCTTGAACTGCTAAGACTTGTCTCCCTTCTTAAATGTTTCGTATGCTGGAATCTTGTTTTTGCAGATCAAAATGTAAATCTGCAACTGACAGCAATCACCAGGAGGAACTCGTAAAATTTTATCCTACGTTTCAAATACTCGCTAAAGTTCTTAATAATTCCCTCCTTCCTTTGGTAACTACATCAGCCCCAAGCTTGTTTCGATTTTCAATTGTTTTCATGAATTGTTCTGCTATCTGGAATGCCAGAAATACGATCAATGGACGAACAGATATGATTTTTCTCCAGTTAGTCCTGGTTGTAGGTTCCCTCACACTGACTACTGTCTGTTTTTCTGGTCTTCGTGGGATTGTGGTCGCTGTGAATTTAACGAGGACATTTGTGAATCAAGTCAGAATTAATATGTTGCTCCACCATGTAAATGCTAAGTCAGGCGAGGAACGAGATCCGAATTCTGTGCTAGTTGAACGTTACGGTCGCAGGTTGGTGAGATCATGGAGACCAATTGATGTTCAAATTGGAATTTGCTGCAAAGTGGATCAAGATATTTCGGTGGCTTATTTGGAGTCTCTCTTGGACAACACCATATCTGTTCTCATGACATTTTCAAAGTAATCAAAGTTCGACTCTTTGTAGTTAACTGGACGAATAGAAAACAGTCTAAGCTAAGGTAATATTGATGGAATGTTTCAACAACAGAACATACATTGTATCTTGTTAAGTTAATTTCAAGATTGCACACTCATCTAAAATGACCTGAGTGTCGATGGAAAATATTGAATATGTATTGATTTTTGTAAGCATCTTGCAATTGAACATTTTGAAGATTTGAGAAGAAGAATGAGACAGCAAATGGACCTAAAACTCAAGAATTTTGAAGCATATGAAAGACTGCAGGAAGGCCTCACTTTAATCAGAGTCTATTGTTTAAAAGTAGAATCTGAGCTTAAGGCTGAAGTGGAAGTAAATATATAATAAGTATATGTGTATATTAGAAGTAATTACAAAGTTGTATTATAGTTTGGTACAGAAAAATTCACCCGTGAACTAACGAACCACTTGACCCTAGCTATACACAATAGCACTCGGGGATTCCAAATATCCCAAAATACCCTGGCCTGAACTCCGATTTGACCCGTGGTTGACCTTTAAAGTTTAAATTTTTCCCCACGCGCTCTCCGAAATCCTTGCGAGCGGCTCTATTCAAACATCTAAGATTTCTCTTTCTTTTCGGAATAGTTTACTCTCACAAGCTTTCATCATATTTATAAAGTGAACTTTAACAAATTAATGAAAAAATTAAATAAGTAGCTATGGTCGTCGTTCTATTGTTCACAAAAGGTATCTTTTGACACATTTTTTGTCTGATTCATTTCAGCAGAAGAGATTGTGATGTAATTATTTTTGTTGGCCTAATTACGAGCCTTTAAAAAAATTTTAAATTAGCTTTAATTTAAATTAAATGATTTAAAAGCTTGTAATTTTGTATATTTGTTGCCCTGCTGGCAAGTGGAGCGTAGCGACACTTGTTTTGTACTTATATTTTGAAAGTTTTAGTTTAATTTTTGATTCTACTTTATTCTATTTATTTTCACATTTCATGCTGAGCATCATGAAATTTTACTGTTTCTTGGCCTAGTCTTAGGAGAATTAGTTAACCCAGTAGCTTGTTCGAGTCTTCGTAAATCATATCCCTAGAACCTCATCACTACGTGTACTCCCATACATACATGCATATCGATATTGAAACCTCACTATGCACACACTCACAAGCTTTTTTACAGTCACCCGTAATATTCACAGGTGGGGAACTTCGTGATATTAGAGCAGTTGTCGTTTACAATTGTGCAAAGTCGACTTATAAGCTACACACCTTTCATTCTGTTCTTCGTATAATGTTAAAGCCGTCCTGTATACACCTGATAACAATAAATGTTGGTTTACTAAACATCAGCTGCATATCCTCCATTCAAAGCATTATTTTTTGCTGAACAGTAAACACATGCGACTGTTTAAGTCGATTTTACATCTGACATTTGACATGTGAGCCTATCCACACCTTTTGTTAAACTTAAAATTTGCAAACAGGATTAATTGAAAAGTCTTGACTTGACTAGGTTTTTTTTATTTTCGAGTTATGGCTTTCAACCAACAATTACAAAGAGCAACAAGAAATTACATTTATCAGCGTTGAAGTACAACAGATGACCCTACAGAAATCACTATCACTCGGTGTCCAGGTTTAATAATATCCGGTTTTGGTAAAAAACGTTGGGCCATTTCCATTTGAGAAATAGTGAAGACATCTGTTTCATGGTTTCAATTTTCTATGAAAATGTTCGTCGTTAGGTTTTCAACGAGATGTGGCACAAAAATTGGTCATCTCTGGTTTTGTTGCAAATTGACTTGACCAGAGGCCAATTTTTCAATAAAAGTGCCAGTTTTAACTTTAACTTTCCTTTAATAGGGAAGGTGTACAAATTGGTCTTCCATGCAACTCAATAGAGATGACCAATTTTTGTGCCGCATCTCATTGAAAGCCACATTAACGACGAACTTTTTGATAAAAAATCGAAACCATGAACCTGATGCCTTCACTACGTATTTCTCAAATGAAAATGGCCCAAAATTTAATGAAAAATTTATACGGTCCTTTCAGTGGTGGCTCTCCATAACTTATTTAGACTATGCACAGAGAGTTCTATCCCAACTTTTCCAATAACACATGAGCCAGCGGTGGCTATGGTATATCATCAATGGCAGCGAGAAATTTAATACATTGACATTTATTTTGCGATTTTCTTGTTTCGTTTATACGAAGTTCTTGTACTTCATTTTGTGAGGTACCTAATTTCCCTTAAGTGTTCAGATTCAGTTCTATTCTTTTAACTGACAAAACTTAAAAGGACAAAGAAGAGAAATAATTAATAATTAAATTTCCATCAACCAACTGTTAGGCTATTGACAGATATTTTCATTTTTTTATTACCAACTTGCTTGTTTCTCCACATTTCTGTCTTGACATCGAATTTCCAAAATCAACACAGAAAACAATGAATAGTGTACAATGCTGTTCACGATGTTATTATCTATTCAATTATTTTATACACTCACCACACTTTATATAATTCCCAAACAAATCGAATTGATGCTAAATAACACATTCCATAATTTAGCGACAAAGTTGGATTTTTTTGTCTATTTTCAAATTTTTCTTCCTTTTGAAACCGGAGACTTCAAGAGTTCTTCATCAGGCCACTGAGAACTACACATTTTATGCATAAAACTGACTTTAGTTGGTAACCCAAATCAAGGACCACAAAAATTTAAATGGAAAAAAAATTTTGAGTTTAATTCTCAACTTGCCTTTATATTTTAAACAAACCAAAGTAGTAGAACACATTTTCCAAGAAAAATTGAATTTGATTAAAATGTTGAAAAATAAAGATCTAAAATACAATTTTTTCTTTTTCCACATTTTTTCCAAAATTGGAATTTTCCCCTTCATTTTTCATAATTGTGAATCCCACAATCGAGCAGATTTAAATTTAAACGCCTTGATTGGAATGCAAGTCAAGAAGTTGACCTGGCTGACCCGACTGTGGCAGATTGTGGGTCTTGCCCATACCACTAGGGTCATCAAAAGAACCCTGGACCCTCTTTTGGGAACTGGAGATGTCAAAATGGAATTAATTCCTTTGCTCATGTGTCTCTGTTTGTGTTGGATCGTCTTAAGATTCTTCGGCTTCGAAGTTTCTCTCAATTCCCCCCACCTCTGCTGCAAACTCTTTAATGAGCTGTTTCACGTCCGGACAGGTCAAACATTTAATTTGTCTTGGCTACCTAATTGACCATTAAAATCGATACATGTTCCTTTGATGCACCCAGGTCACTTGTTAAATCATTACGTTAATTTGCAATGTTTTATTTAAGGTTCGACATCTGGAACAAACCAGATGATTGAAAATACAGACAAAGGAAAAAAGAAGCAATATCAATTTGGACCCTTAAAATTGGCAATGAACAAATTGAAATTGGTGTCAAGTCAAAGGATTTCTCCAAGGGAACTTTTTATTTGCTACTTCCCTTTCATGTTCTACCCAGTCTTGTTGATGTACTCCGTTCTATATGCAATCGATTCATCCAATCCTGTTCTCATGATCTCTTCACTGGATAAACCAGTCCGACATGAACCTTTGAACTTGTTGGTGTGTTTGATGATCGATATACCAGTTCAAGCTTTTCACTCGGCCTACTGTTACCTAACAATATTTTTTATTGTGGGATTCATCGAGACATCCATCAAGAATCTTGATACAATTCTTGTATCCATCGGGTAATCACATAAAGATAAACCAACCAAAAATTCAATAAGTAGATTCAAAGGAGAATGGCGTAAAAAATAAATTAAAATTAAAAATTTTGTTCATTATTGGGCTACTTCCCGCCTCTGCCGATTAAATTTCTCAACACCAAGTCCTTAGCTGATGCAGACACAAGCTGGTCATACTGACTGCAATTGCACATATTTTTTTAAGCAAACATTCACATGACCTCATATGACCTGTGACACAGCTTAAAATACCCAAATGATTGGACAATAAATATTTAATTTGAAGCGTCATTGAAATGACTCCACATTAATTAAATATTACTAAAAATTTAATATTTGGTTATTTGGCTTTAATAAAAATTATGCTTCTTCCAGTATCCGACTCATATGCGGAAGAATGTTCATGTGCTTTTCTCCGCACGTGGCCATTTTGATATCCAGTTGACCTTAAGAAACAATTTAACTGGAGATACAGTAACGCAAATTTTCTTGGTATTTTACTTGTATCTCCGTTTAATTTTGAAATTGTAATGCCAATTTGATTTCGAAATTGCTGAGTACTCGAGATAACGTTCATTTCCTTACCTAGAAGTTAGAAGTTTGCTTTGCAAATGTATGAGGAAGTTTTTTCCCCAAACATAAGGAAGCTTATGAAGTTAAATTGACCACTTTCATATTATTATATGTAGGACATTTCTGGTGAATGTCCACATTTTCGAAAGGTGACTCACAAACTGTGGCGAATACAGAACAAAAATAAATTTTCGAAATGTTGGTGTTCTCGATGAAAAAAGATTTGTGTGCTACTCAAGTACTCAATATTTCCAGTATATCGGAGACTTCTATGTGAATTCGTAATTCCTTTTGTTCGTCTATTGGGTTCTTGTGAAAACTGGTTCAGTTCTGTGAATTGTTCCTCTGAGCTCAAATACGACCCAGATTCTCCTACTCAGTTTAGTCTACAACTATAAATCCTGTCATTCAGGCTAAGTAGCTGAAAAAACTACAAGAGGGACGTGAAATATATCACAATAGCGTCGATCTTAAGAATAATTTCAATATGAATTGGTTGCAAAGATCCATTTTGTCAATCGGAGGAAACATACTACGGCTGATTTGGGAGATTCAATCGGCACGTGATCTGGACAAATTGTTGATCTTCATGGTTAAGTACTACATAATTGGGTTAGATCTAGTAAAATGTACTCCCTTTCAGTACGCGGGTGGACCACAACTTGGAATCAAAGTAGCCAACTCAAAGGGTCAACTGATTTGGATGTCCGTTTGCCTCATCGCCAGTCTTCATACATTAGTGTGGTTGCACCAACTCTTGAGAATTTCATTTTGGAAAGCGATGTTCACAGACAGAATCGACATGGACAGAGTTATCATTGTCAGTTTGAGTCCGATGATTATATTTGGCATTTTGTCTATCATCAATACAGCTATGAAGGGTCCGATAATGTCAGCTCATTTCTTTAATAGTATCATTAGAATGGATGAACAATTTTCAGGTCAGTCCAAATGAAAAGTCAAATAGATTTCAGAATATAAATAAGGCACATGCAATGAATCTGTTGGTATTTATTTACACAGCAAAGTTTTTGACGGGCACCACCTCGACAATGGATGCGGAACCAGCCATTAGGAACTTTGCACTGTCCATACTCATCTCTGGTATATTCCTAGGAGCCTCAAATTGTATGACAGCCATCTGCTACGAAATCTATGCACCACAATCAATCATACATTCAATCAACTGGTTTTGTGAGGATTCAAAATGTTTTGGATCCCTTTGGATCCGTTCAAGTTTGACACTTCTCGATTTGTGTACTTTTTCATTTTTCCTACTGCTCACCGGATCTCACGTAATACTAATTGGTTATCCTCTGTTACGGATGCTGGCAATGACAAGGGCTATGATGTAAGTGGCGACTTTCGAATAATCATGAAATAGATTTCCTGAACTGCTAAGACTTGTCTCCCTCTTTAAAGGTTATGGTGGAATCTTGTTTTTTCAGATCAAAATGTAAACCTACAACAGACAGCAATCACCAAGAGGAACTCGTAAAATTTTATCCTACGTTTCGAATACTCGTTAAAGTTCTTAATAATTCCCTCCTTCCTTTGGTAGCTACATCAGGTCCAAGCTTGTTTCGATTTTCAATTGTTTTCATGAATTGTGCTGCTGTCTGGAATGCCAGAAATATGATTAGTGGACGAATAAATATGATTTTTCTCCAGCTGGCCCTGGTTGTAGGTTCCCTCGTAATGACTACTACCGGTTTTGCTGGTCTTCGTTGGATTGTGATGAGTGTCAATTTAACGAGGACATTTGTGGATAAAGTCAGAATTAATATGTTGCTCAACCATGTAAATGCTAAATCAGTCGAGGAACAAGATCCGAATTCTGTGCTAATTGAACGGTATAGTCGGAGGTTGGTGAGATCATGGAGACCAATTGATGTTCAAATTGGAATTTGCTGCAAAGTGGATCAAGATATTTCGGTGGCTTATTTGGAATCTCTCTTGGACAACACCATATCTGTTCTCATGACATCTTCACCGTAATCAAAGATCAAAGTTCGACTCTTTGTAGTTAAATGGACGAATAGAAAATAGTCTAAGCTAAGGTAACATTGATGGAATGTTTCCAATGTAGAACATTTATTGTATCTTGTTAAGTTCATTTCAAGATTGTACACTCACCTAAACTGAAACTGACCTGGGTGTCGATGGTAAATATTTAATTGTGTTGACTGTAGTAAGCATTTCAGTTAGGAACACTAAGGCCGTCTTGGCTTACACAAGCCGTTTTCGGCTTACGCCGATTTTGAATTATTGTAAGCCGTTTCTGGCTTAGAAAGCCGTTTTCGGATCAAATAAGCCGGTTTTGGCTTACTTCTGTACTCCGAAACTGGATCAAATAAGCCACATTCGGCTTATTTAATTTCAAACCTATTTTTTGCCAATTTTCGGCGT
>JAQHQX010000042.1:0-25528 GCA_034694425.1 Arrhopalites sp. Gr-Col-00791
GTCGGATTGAGGTCGAGCACATAGTCACAAAAATCTGAAAAAAATAAGAGAGACGTCTAGTAAGATGGAAGACAATATGGCTATCTTGAATTTTTAGCAAATTGTACCATTTGACCCCATGAGGTCATTGAAACATTTTAGCCAGTGTAGAGGTCACGAGGTCACACGTTTCGACTAAGTCTGAATAGTCTTTTTGTTTTACATTTTGTTAGGCGTCTCTCTGATTTATTTCAGATTTTTATGACCAACGAGGTCGTCACAACAGGTCATTTGGCAAAGTGACCTTTGGAGGTCAAGCACATGGTCACAAAATTATTTCCACTTACAGAGGTGTTCCATGGGTCAGTATCGATCACCCCCGTAAGTTTCATTACTATCCGTCAACAACGTCTGGGTGCTGACATCAAAAATGTTCGAAAATGTAATTGGCATTTTTGATGACTTTGATGACCTCTGGAGGTCAAGGGAAGCAATCGCCCGAAAAGTGGTGAATTAAACGTTGCTCAGGAAGGTCTAAGGAAGCTACATACGAAGTATCAACTCAATCCGACAGAAAGGGATTTCCCTATGTTATGCCGGCCATGTCCTTTTGAATTTTTTTCATCCTGCACGTAACACGTCATGTAATACCTCATAAAAACCGCCATTTTCATCCGAAAATTATACTCTAAATAGTTTAAATTTAAAATGACGGAAAACTTTTAAAGCGATCAATTTCGTAAAACCTTTGAAATTAACCCCAACATTTGAGTCCTCCATGTAAATGGAGAAAAGACTCAACTATAAATTTAAATACCATTAGTTTAGGGAATATCCCACCATGAGAGATGGTCTTAAAAATTAAATAAATGTGCCATCATGAACATTTCCAAAATCCAATGGTGGGATATTCCCAATAGTCACAAAATTGATTTTTGAAACGATTCAAAAATTTGACAAAATCTTTGAAATTGCTCCATGTCTATGCGGGTGAATTGAAATGTACACGTGACTCCATTTGAAAAGCCATTGGAGCAGAATGTGCGAGTGTAGACACACTTGGAGCAATTACAAATCAACGGCGCCACAGCTTTCGCTAAACACTCAAGGCAAAGTTCCCCCGACTCTTCCCGGCGCTCCTCACTCAGAAATCATCATTTCTTAAACAAGGTGCTCATTCAGTTCAGCTGAATCTACGGTTCGAGTTTACAATATGGGGCAGTGGGAGTGGCCACAGAAAATTTGAATTTTCGTGGGAAAAACTGCTCACCAGCAACCATCAGTTGCACCCATAGTTTGTTTGATTGAAGTCACGAGCGCAGCGAGCGTTAGATGAACTCCGAAAATGAAAACATAATTTTGATGAATTTGGGAACATTTTTATTTTCTAATTAATGTCAATTTCGCGATGGAAGAGGTATCATGAAATACAATATTGAATAATCGAATTTCCCGAAATTCTTTGAGCACTATCAAATACGTATTTGAGATTGCGCCGGCATTCTAAAGAGCACTATGTTAAAATTTTGAAAAAAATTTCGGTTCATCTTTCACCAAGTAAAAGTATGTTCGACTAGTTTTCGACCATGCTTAAACCGTATAATTTTACTGAAATGACAACTTTATTTTGATCCCAAAACAAAAATTTCATGTCTATACTTCGTCAAGCAATTTTTAGTCAGAATTTTTTACTCCGATCCTTTACTGATGTAGTGCACCAGTTTTTTATTCTTTGAGAAGTTCAAAGGAATATTCAAGCAATCGGGAGGCTGTAAAGCACTCCCGGACACATTTCGAGTTTGAATAAAGCGAACAAAATGGCATGATTTATGGTTGCTGGTGAGCTATTAGCATCAAGTCATGATAAGAAAAGAGTGCAAGACAAAGCATTTGTTTGTTTCATGAACTTGTAAAGTATTTGCATCTAGTGGTATTATAAAGCAAAATGACTAAAACAACATGAGTGGTGTACTTGTTGATAATTTTGCCAACTAAAATCCAATGTAGGTAAAAAAGATCAACACATTGACACTTCAATTTTTATTCATTTGAATTTATAAATTCAAGTCATAATATTTCGCAGTGAAATTAGGATATCAAGCTGGTAGAGAACACATCTTCTCCTGGATCGTTAGTACAAAGAGCCCCCGATACTCTGTACTCGTAGCGATCTCTGCCATCCTTCAACCTTTATTTAATGAAATAATAGTTCAAAAGATTTAATAATAAAATAATATTGCTCATATTTCACCACTTTGTGGACAGTTTAACAAAATGTTCCTGAAAACAATCTCACCATTTCATGCGATCGTCACAAACGAATTTGTTCTTGGTCGCTGTCAATATGTTCAACTCATTCTCATCCAGAAAATTTTGAAAATTTGACTGGGATAAAAATTCAAAGTTATTGTAACTCAAAATCAATTTAGTTGGTCTGTTCATACCACCTAATACGGGGTCTCCTATTGAGTCAAAACTGGAATCATCGAGGTGAGCACTTAACAAATTTATTTCCAAAAATTCACCCTCACCAAAAGCAACATCCGGTGGGTCAAGTGCGAATGCATTCGGCCCAAATTCGACATAAGAGTACTCAGATGAAATTACTCGTAAGTTTCTATTTCGCTTAAAGGGAGCATCGGAAAATAACACAGGACCGTAATATGCATCGACATAAAATTTTTCCAAATTTACTAAACGGGAGAACCCTGGAAGCCATTCAAATTCCCCGCTGTCATCTCCAATAGGATAGGAACCACCCGACACCTTACCGTGAGAAAGACTCAAAAAGGTACTATTTGAAGTAAAGTATGAGAAAAAATCTTCCGTTCCTACTGTGGACAAAATGTTATTATAATCCATACGAATAATATCAGTGTGAATTAGGCCGTCGTTTTTGATCTCAGAAATTGGAAAAGTTGCATCTGATCTGATGTCACCATCATTCTGACCATTGTATAAACTGATCAATTTGCTATTATGACTAATATCAAAGACGGTCATTCGAGTGTAGAAAAATGGACTAATATCCAATTTTGGAATTTCCGTCAAAATCACTTCAACCGAATAAACGGTCAGCCATTGTTCAGGGAGTAAATTATTTGCCTGACGAACGGCTGCCCAAGCACGATGTACTCCTGACTGAATAACACCATCTCTGCACGTAAACATCAATCCTTGATATGGCACATCACAAGTGCATGGAATCACGAGATTCTCCGGGGGACACACAGAAGCTGTAAGATCAATTTAGGCACAATGCTAAAACCAATTTCATTTAATTATAATACGACAACTAGGGTTTTAGTAAAATCCAATTTTTAAATATCTGTTACCCACGTTGCGAAGGCGAATCTGTCGTTGTTGTAGTTTCGGTTACTGGTTCCTCTGTTGTGGTGGTAGTAGTTGTTGTAGTTTCTGTGTCACCACGAGAACTCCATCTAATTTCGATTTTATTTGAATTTGCATTTATGCTATCCAATTTATCCTTTGCATAGGCCGACATTGATTTTTCCGTTAAAGTTGTGGAATTGATGTAGACGAAAGTGAGGATTTTTGATGATAAATCGATTTCTTCAAAACTCAAGGAACGGCCACAAACTCTGGATGTATATTTAGAGACACAAAGATATTACAAAGATGCGTAAATTGATTGATGCTATTCATAAATACTTCATAATTTTGTGTTTAAAATGTTCATCTGCTTGGTTTTTTCTGACCTATGAATTTCTCGTAAAAAGCCGTTAGACAAGACTTCATAAGCTCCAAAATAAGAGCATTGACATGGATTGAGAAGGTCACAAGTTTCAAATTGAATGTTTGCCTCTAAATTGACTTGTTTGGTTGACGGCAGATTGAGAGTCCAAAGAAGACTGTGTCGTTGGCTAAACTTTATCCAGGCTGTATTTCCTTCAGTATCTTCATCGTAATTGGCAGAACTGGACAAGTAGAATGGTGATGAATCGGAAGTGAATGAATCCCAAGAGAAAGAGATACTGTCATAACCTTCTGCATCTTGAACCAGAATGAGAACCAACGTTTGGCCTTTTGTTTCTATAGTCGAGCTCAAATTGGAGCTACTGAGTCTGTTTCCAACATTCAAACGTTAAATGTATAGATAAATCATCAAAAATTTAATATATACACAAAATGATATTCAATTCATTTGAGTTTATATCTAAATAAGAAAAAGATGAATCTGATAACATACGCAATGGGCTCCAAAAATGTTTGGCTTGGATCATGTTCAGGATACAAGTTCAAAACTGTGCCTTTGCTCATATCGTTGAGTTGGAAAATGAGTGTCGGGTTAACCAAGAGTTTTATTATCCAAACGCAGGTGGAGCCAGGTTCAACAGTTTCGATGGAGAACTCACCAGCGTCTCCCTCAAGGATTCCTCCACAGTTTTCTCCTACATGAATGTGTATACATTGCACATTTACAAATACAATTACTACAAAACGGGTTCACCACGAGCGAGGACATGAACGGGAGATTAATTCTGAATTCTTTAGCTTTTTAGGACAGCGAAGCTCCTTATTGCAATCATTTTTCCATCCAACTGTCCGTCACGAATCGACTTATAGACAGTTGAGAAACGCTTTTCAGAAGTAAAACCTGATTCTATTACAGAAATTCAAGTTACTAAACAGAAATCTCACTTTGCCCCGAATTTGTAAAAGCACATAAGATCGATTTGAAAGCGGCAGAAAAATTCGTTTCACATATGAAAGAATTCGCTGAAACAGAAATATCCCTGTTAATTCTTTTGCTTGTCAGACAAACGGACGGACAGATGAGGGAACAATTCAAGTGAGGTGTTCGTAAAACTCCACGTGAATTAAAACTTAGGCATTTAAGAAGTTAGTTTCAACATTTTTAATATAAACTGGAAATGTCATTTATGGTTTTCTTAACGTAAAATTACTGGTACATTTTCAAAATGAGTAAAAATATGTACTAATAGAATGAGAAATAAAGCAAAAGATTACCATTGATTTTGTTAAAAGAACAAAATGCAAGTAGTAAAAAAGGGATCCGCAATTTGAACATTTTGTACAAGATGAAAAAAATTAAACAACAAGATGATTCACCAACATGGAAGCAACTACTGCTTAAAATTAGAAACTAAACCAGAGAACAATTATTTTTGTGAAATATGTTGTCATCAGTTGCGAAGATGCGATAAGTTGTGCTGAAAAATGTGAATGACAATATCGATTCAAGTGGTTCTAGGAATGGTTAACAAGTCAGAGCTCCCACAATCTGAGTCGTAATACACTGAATTGTACTGTTGAAAATAAGCGGAATATGTAGAATATTTTACCAAATATATATGGTTCCAATATATACTGGGACTTGAAGTAATTGGAGGATTGGAGATTATTTTGAAGATCACTTGATTAAATAATTGGAAATTAATTAAATTACCGTGTGCCGCATAAAATAGAGCATTTTAAATAGTCGGCATCGTTATGTATCAAAGTGACGATGACGACCAAGGGAATCACGTTTAATCTCAAGTTGAAGTAAATGGTAGTTTTAAAATCCATCAATCATGCTATGAAATCATGCCATTACATTCACAACTATTTTTTGCTGATTGCATTTCATTATATCATCGGCATTAAAATATCAATTAATTTGTTTTTGAATATTCCGATATATTTTAAGTAACTATTTCCGATGCCGTTGTGTAATCAAATATAATTCAACTTTCATGTGAAACAGAAGGGTGAAGAGATTTTTCAATTGTTTGGGATATGTCATAAATCTTACTCACAATATGCTTTCCTTTTGCCCAAAATTATTGAGAAAACAGCTGACATGTTTAGCTTATTCGTATCTGCCTCTCCTATTGTTTTTAGATTCTTATGACCAAAATTGTGACTTGTACATTTCAATTTGCACCGTGAAAATTGAAGGTTTCAAGTTTGTGGGCTAATGAATGTTTCGTTTCATCACCTTAGTTGTCACTGTCTATTACCGTCGTTCTTCCATTTATATTTCAAGGTCTCCATCTTGTTTTTTATTTGTACATGTTCTCGCCTTAGCTTCTGAATACATCGGTGTGGACACCTCCTTATCCCTAGTAATCGTAAATGTGGACTAAAATTGACTGCTACAATCCGCAACCTTGTGTTTATTTCATATTTTTATTCGGCCATTTTTACTTGAAACTGCGAATTTCTTACAAATAAATTCACATTTGGGGTTGTAAAAAAATATTCAGACATAATTTTCATTATCGAAATTGACATTCAGAACTCGGACTAGCTTTTTCGTGTAATAGGAGATGTATACATCAACTTTGGTAAATCAACATTTTCTACCCGTTCGTTTTGATTTGCATTTCGAATCAGTGTGCGTCGTTGGAGTTGATATTTTCTAAACCCATTGAATGTGTGGGGACACATCGGCCAACATTTCGACTGCTTTACATGAAGATAAAAGTGTGAATGGAGTGAGGTTATTTGGACTTGTGACGTCAGATATTCACTTAATCTTTGACTTGTCTGCTCTGACTAATCTTGTGGCTGCAATTCTTCTCTCCATGGAATTTATGTATCAGGTCAAGGGGAACAGGCTTTGTAATATTGATCATATTTCCAAATGTCATCAGATATTTGTACAATCAAAACGCAAGGGGAAATGAGACCACTCTAAGTGGCAAACCATTAGTAAATAGTTATAATTTGGAAGTGACATGAAACTCTTTGACCATGAGTGCACCTAACAAGAATGTAGAGGTGGAACTCTCTGTATGAAAATTGATTAGGCTATCAGCATGGGTGCGCTTTCTGTCAATTCTCACAAACCTTAGATGAAGAAATAATTTTTATTTGAAGAATTCCCACAAAAAAATGAAACACTCTGAGATTTCAAGTTACGTTATTGAAACCAAGGCTTTTGTGACGAGTGTTCAGTTTTGAATTTAGCTCAATTCTGTACGTTGATCGGAAACGAGACATCGCCTCGCTAATTTTCTCACCTGGATTCCGACCGGCTAGACTGGATTTTCATAAATTACGCAGTAGAAAGTATATCTGAAGGTATTCTCGAAAATCCAATTTAAGTTGGAGATTTTATATCAAGAGTGTAATTTTTCATGCAGGAGTGACAATTGTAAGGACATTCCATTAAACCAACACTTGCGATATCCATCATCAAACTAACTGATTATGAGGCCATTCAACACCAATTCGTTAAAAGCGATGTTTACTTCAGGAATACAAATTGATTTCTCAAGGAGTTGACTCAGGTACTGCATAGTTCTCTGTTTGGGTAAGAAAATTTATTTGAAATATAGCGTCCAGTAGAATATATCTAAAGGAGATGGCAAACAACAGAGAGGACACTCCCATGTCGAAAATAGCTGACAGCCTCCCTCATCTTTTGGTACTTTCTTCTCAAGAACCAATCTCACTCCAATTCCGAGTATCAGGAAATCTTGGAATCTTGGAAAACAATCGCCTCAGTTCACTTTAAATACCGTTTTTGTGAAAACAGAAAAATAGTCAGATGTCTCACTTTATGCTAAAAATATTTTGAATCAGTTAAATTAAATCTCGGGCGGATAATGACTACATTTGCCTTGAAACTGCTTTTCATTTTGATCTCCCTTTGCGAATGTAACCTCAATTCGTTAGCCCTCCCAATCAAGTTGGTCCACCATCAAAATGGAGACCGAGAGCGTGGCTCATTTTTGAGAACAATTCTTCTATCAATGCCCTACCACTTTGCCCATTTAGTCCAATTCAACTTGAGTTCCAACTGGTTCAATGAAATTGGATTCCCCATCGTCCTCACCTGTCACTCCCATCATCTGGAATCCTCCAAGGTTCCACATCAGAAACAGCAAATGCTAGAGCGGGGAAATGTCGCTTCCCATCTCAAACATCTAAACGGCCATTGGAACATCCACTTTTTCGGTACATCCTACAATTTCGAATCCGGACAAAATTTTCAAGAATTTTCCAATCAAAACAATTTGATGTTAAAGTTAGAAGATGAGAATATGGTATTTTCAAATCTACATGGTTTCAAATTTTACCCACAGTTGGTCCTAACTATAATTCGTTCCAACTCCTTCGATCCCAATCCTCTGTTAGTGCCATTTCTGGACCACCAATACGAAATCAAGAAAACACCTCAATTTCTCTTACAAGTAAAAAATTCAATTGCTACTGACAAATTTTCAGTTAAACTGGATTCAAATTTTCCTACTTTGCTAGCAAAGGGCTACTTTTTCTGTAAATACTGTCCAACTAATAATCTGTTCAATTATGATTGTCCTCTTGATGATGCACAAGCTTGTTTTGATGCCTTTCAAAAAACCATGGAAACCGCGATCAAAAATTTGAATACTTTTCCTTGGGTATCAGCTGACGTCATATTTCAAGAGGAATTACTTTCAATCGGCCAATCAAAACTGATCCTAGAAATCGGCAAATTTTCACCCAACCATCGAATATCACCTTTGAAGTTGGATAGTTCTGTCTCGCAGTTTTTGATTTCGAATCTAAATTTGAGTTTCATCATGAATCAAAATTGCTTCCTGAATCAATATTCAACCAAAACCTGCTCGATAAGAGTTTGGCCGGTACGTGTTTTTTCAAAATTGGGTGTTCAAGGCATGGCTCAATTTTTTCCTACTGGCTTCACCTCCTCTTACAGTTTCATCATGACCGCCATCAAAGGGCAAAAAGGTCGAGGGGAACATTCCTTGAGTTTTACTTTCTACTCTGGCCCTTTTCAAGGGTCCGTTTGGGTTGCTCTGGGGGTTTCCATCTTGGTCACGCTAATTTTCTACGGGATCTTTTTAGCTGATAAAAAGTTAGAGAATTTTCTAGAAGAGTTCACCTGCAACGTGATGCATCAAACTGCCATCATGTTGGAACAGGCCGTGGGAATTTCAAAAAAGTTGAAACGAGTAATCCAAAAAAGAAGGAATTCGAGCACAAAAATTTGTGTTGAAATTTTATTTTTATGTTGGATCCTCGCAGCGTTGATTTTGAGTAACTCCTACAAAGGTGTAATGAAGTCCGACTTTGGATTTCGTATACATTATGAGCCAACATGGAAATTCCTAAATGAATTTTTAATTGAAAATACAGAGGAAAGGAGAGACTTGAAACTTTATTTAATTTTGAATGACAATTCCTGTAAGATGATCGAAAATGACCCCAGATTCAAAAGTTTTGGCTTGTTTAGTACATGCTCCTATAATGGAGAGGAACTTCTGCATATTACAGAATGCACTTTGATCAGGAATGTTTATCAGATCGAAGTCAATTTGATAGCCAAATGCTATGACTTCAGTTGCATGTCCGATGTGATGGGCAAAATGGACGATGATGAAATCTGTTTTGAGGATTCTGATTGGTGCCAGGAAGTTCGCAATTTGCAAAGAAGAATTTACCAGAAATTTGGCAAAATCAAACCTGCTTGCAACTCGCTCCTGGATGAAATCATGGAAAACCCACTTTCATTGGATGCACCAACCCAAAGATCAATACAAATGTTTCTTGTACTGAAAAAACATTTTCCAGTTTACTGGCAGAAATTCAAAATGGTGATGGAAATAAATCCGACCATGCAGTGGGCCCACAATGCTGGTACCGAAGACAATTTCTTCAGAAAGACCACGGGCTATTACTTTACCTACCGGCTTTATCCACTTGAATACAAATTGGTGCCTAAAAGAATGGAGATTTTGCTGAGTTCGGGGATTTACTGGTTTTGGGAAAAGTGGGATAAAATTAAATTCGGGTTAGTGAATTTGAATTTGGGAGTTTTACAGATGAAATGGCGGTATCACCAGGACCGATTTATTTAAAGGGGACGATTCAAACCCCTTTTATATGGTGGGCTTATGCAATTGCATCTGGTGTGAGCTGTTTATTGCTCGAGATTGCATGGGCTCGGTTGGCAAGGAAAGCTTTTGTAATCAGTGAATATCCGGGCATAGTGGACACCATCTGTGATTTAATTTCAGGAAAATTTCAGCTACATTCACAGAGTTTCTGAGAACAAACTTGTCACGAAACAACTGCATGATCAGCCCTTCTCTGAAATTCCTGTATTCTGTAACTTGTAAGTTGAATGTGGGACCTCTAGAAATGGTTGTTTCTATGTAGATACTGCTTTAGAGTTTTTTTTATTGTATCTGTTATTAGCCGGATTCAGTATTCGAATTTCATAATCGTTTGTGGAAAATAAAATATAATTTTAGTCAATGCAGGCCTGCATTATCAGTTGTTTAATACAAAGTGGAGGTTATATACAACATGCATGTACATTATGCTGTTTAGTTTGGTCCTACCTTCGCTCATGAAGCAATGTTACATCATTCATTCACCATAATCCAACACGTTAAGTATCAGTTTATGTATGAACCTTGATTTCCATACCCCGTTGAATTTGTTTTTTTCCCTTAGTTTTTATTTGTTACACCTTTTGTTCTTTTACCCATAGAAAATGATTTTCTACACTTTAAAATTTTACGAATGTTGGAGATGATGTGGGCTTGAACAAAATGACATCAGGTTGGAAGGTGTAACTTTAGAGTTACGGATCGTAGTTCTAAGTATATTTTAGGTTAGGCAAGTGGCGATCGTCCTTCGGAAACTGATGAAGAATGCCGAAGGGTGTGCGATGTTTTAGGGTCAAGTGTATCTTGGAACTTCCATATTGGAGACGGAACATGTTACTGCATTGCATTTGTGCTTTTTTGTTGAACTTAGAATGTTTATTGGATAATGCATTGTGTGGCCGTTCTGTAGTTTTTCTCGTTTTCATCGTGTTAGGTAATCAGTATTTCAATTAAACACTTATGAATAGTGAAGTCCGTACGGAGGTTCGAAGGACCGAAGGGTGGATGAGCTGAATGCATTCTGAAATCGATGATAGCTTTTGGACATGAAATCTTGGATTTCAGAAATTTTTATTAGGAGAAAGAGTAGATCTTAGTAATTAATGCACCAGCTCGTCGCTCTTGTGTTTGTCTGAATTCGTCAAAATACTTTCAATTGGTCGACCTTCATGATTTGTAAACTAGAACTTCTGGATGCAGCGAGGGGCAATGACCCAGTGTAGTTACAGGTACCATTGCCCGGTTTTTTCGTTATGTCCAAATTTCATCGGGACATGTATTAGCTGCTGTGACACAGCAGTTTCAAGCTTGGAAAATGGTGTTTCCCAAAAAATTCCAAATTCTGAGCTCTAAAATTTTCAGCCAACGCAGTTCTATCGAATACATAGATTTAACATTGGTGAAAAGCAACGCCCTCCGCACTTCGCTTCGGTCCTCACACGCCTTGCTTGAAAATACTTGTAATTACTACTTTATTTCGACAAACAATTAATTCTAATGCTAATTCTAATGCAACACTCAAATAGACGGACGAGTATTTGATCTATTTTTTAAACATTAAATCGTATTTTCATCCAAGACGCAGTTGTCGCGTTTTGGTTCTATCTCTTCATTTGTGTAAAACATGAAAATTTAAAAATTGAATTTGTGCAGATGGAAGTGGAGATGTTTGTGAAATGTCATGAAAATTAAATTAAAGGATTAAATTACTCCTCTGTTGAATAATATTCACTTGAAAGAGTAATTAAAGTTTCATTTAATGGAGTTTTATTTTCTCTTATAATAAAATTTGCCTGTTTATTTAGTTGACCTTTATCATCGTAACAATGTCATCGTTATGCAATTAAACTGTTCAAGCAACAATGAAGTCTTGGATGCTGTCTCCAAGAAAAGTCTTACATGGAATCAAAACTTTAATTTGTTCCTTCCTAAAAATTGCACCCAAAACCACATTCAGAATTATACAGAAACGATTTGGTTTTATATCGAAAGTTTAATCTTGAAACTAAAGTTGATGATTTTTCATTTGAACAGAAATACTCCTCCGAGTTAATATAAAATAATTAAAAAAAGTTTAAATAATTGTAGATAAAGGGAACATATTTCTGGGACACTTTCAACAGACATATTCAGTGGTGAGTGGCTTAGTGGTCAATGGTCAAGTTTTGCGTACAGAAAATTAAGTGATTTTACTCCTATTGGAGCATAATTATTTCTTTGTTAACAAAACCAAAGTTGAAGAAACTTTTGTTTGAGTCACAACAAGTTTTAACATTCTGGTAGTCATTAAGAGGACCATCTGAAGTTACATTTGACCCAAAAAATCTCAAAGACAATTGTACAAATCGCCATAATGATTCCAATCAACATCAAATAAAATGAGGACATGGTCAAACTATTTGAAAAATTTGTCAAATGATTTGAATTGATTTGAGAAATTTTATCTGCTTCGACCAATTTCCACATTCTCGTTGGTACTCTGATGTCTTCTTCCTTGATATAAATTTCATAATCATTTTGTAAATCTTCATCAAGCCAATAATTATAAATTCCACTCGAATGCATACTCCTCAAACCATTCAAAATGAGATCTAAGTTTGGTCCACTAAATCCCCATGTTCCAGGCCAACGCCATATTCGTTTTGGAATAGAAGCGCATTGTTCACCTAGAACTGTAATATATTCCATTTCAGCCCATCTTAAATGCTTTGTTTGCAATACGATTCCTCTACTCTTCTCTAGCTTATGTCTTTCACTCTGGGGTACATCTACAAAATATTTTAAAATAAGTCCGGCCATTTTGTCTCCATTATTTTCCAACATCTTCAAAATCATTGGTGCAAAGAGTCCTCCTTTAAATTTGAATCCTCTTTCAATAATTTGGTCTACAGTAAATTCAGCCTCTTCCAACCGTGGTAGAGTTTGACTACTCGTTAGAATACTTTGGTAAACTTGGCAGAGAATGAAGCATTGCAAAATCCAAAATGAGTAAAACATCAACCAACGATTTCGAACTGTCTTGTCTCTCGTACTTGTCAAGCTCGTAGAGTGTTTACTTTCAATATCTTTTGTAACAAGTGGCACTAGTACCATCAAGACTGCCAGAAAGTCACATCGAATATTTACAAATCGATAAATCCAAAGTGTACAAAAACAACTCAATAGAAGGTAGAGCCATACAGCGGGTGAAAATGGAATTAAAACTGTTTCAAAAATTATGTGATGTATCGTCTCCTTTTTAGGATAAACGATTGATAAACTTTCATCATTTTCCATTTCAAGATAATCCCACTTATGGGCATTGGGTGTAGACCCACAATCGTAACAATGTGTCCACATAGTAGCACAATACTTTTCGCTATAGGATTTGCCGAACACTGAAATTACAAGTGTAAAATTTATATGACTCAACATATCAAATTCTAATTTAGCCCAAGCTTCATGTCGTTTGTTTCTTGATCGCATAATTCTTTTCGTCTGTTGCAAGCCGCCATTTTTAAATGCAGTATTTGTTGCCAAGTTCTCGATACTGTAGATAATTCCATTTACTGATTTTTTGCGGATGGAATAAACTAACCCTTTGAGTTGTGCACGACTTGAGGGTATGTCCATAATTTCCATGTCAAATTTCCATATTTCCGTTGTAGGGTCAGAGGAATTTTTACTTTGATTTGACTGCTCAAGTGCTACTTGAAGTATACGAATTTTACGTTCTAAATGGAGAGCCGGCAAGTGAAAATCCATTAAGAGGATTGAGGCAGGAGCAAAACAAAATTCATTCAAATTTTCATGTTGCTGTTGGAGCTTATCGAATTTGAAATTCATATTTATATAGGTGATATTTTTGAAATAGTCATTGATGGAGATGACGTTGATGTGAATGATGATATCTTCTAGCATGTTGATTTGTCGTTGAGAAGTGTTAAGGAATCCAACAAGAACTTGGTTTATAATTCGATTGGTACTTTTAAAATTAGGGTATATTGGAGGATTTAACGAAAAAATGAGATTCACGTTTGATGGTTGGATATGTTTAAGTGGGATTTTGGACCATTTTGAAAAATTAAAAGTGGTGATAAAAGTTTCATCCATTTCAAACGAGCAAATTGTAATTGGAATTTGACCTGGGATTTTTGATGTGTGAAAAATTCGTTCAATTTGATAACATGGGCTGCTGCTGTTCATTGTTTGAGGGAAATATATGGCAATTTTGGAATGTACAAATATTTTTAAAAAGTCAGAAAATGGTGATGATGAAATTGTGGGTGTGTCATATGGATCTTGATGTGGGAAATGGAGGGTAGTAGAAGCTAAAATTTTATTCGAGAGATTTGTGAGGGTGCAGAGAATAAACAGAATTGAAAATATCATTTTTGATCAAATCAATTGAAATATTAAATTAATAGAAATATGCGAGAAACAATTGCTTGATGGCAGGAAATTAGTCAATTGTTGCGCCAAATTTTAACTGGAAAATCAAATCGTAACGTCTAATGATTACTTACAAATATATGAAAAGAACTTTGAATTCAATTCCAGTTCATCGTTTGGATGCCACAATTCGAATGAAAATTCGAAATGGGAATGTTCGAGACGTTTCTTGTAAAATGGCTATAAGGTCGAGGCAAAGAAACGTTGAATTTGTTAGATTAAAAATATGTACACCTTGAGCACCTTTAAGGGGGAGATTTAGATTTGATGGGTGAAGTGTAGTTGAATAATAGAACGATATTGAATACATTTTTGATGACACATTCAGAAAAAGAATTTAATATCAAATAGACTAACATGTTTCAATAGCTAGAAGCAATTTAAAGTTATAAATTCATATTAAAGCAACATCAATTGTACATGATTAAAATCTCTCATCAAATACGTTGTCAATATTTCCCTTTTTCCATTCAACTACAATTCACTCTTTGAAAGTTGACTCGACATTATCCTGGTAGGAGGAGTTATGTGAATTTTCAATTTTTGCGGGTACATGGACCTGATCAGTTCTAGTTTGGTTTATTTGATTAAGTAGTGAACATGTTTAAAGATCTCTGAAAACTCATGCATGAAGTTAGAATAACAGATTCACTCACCAGATGCACTTACCAGTTACGTTTCCCGGCAAAATTCAAAATTCACTTGACTTTTCCCTGTCTCTTATTGCACTGTATATATTCAGGGTAGGATAAGTAGGTTCTGTTGGGGTTTTTGGGTCGCAAATTGGCCCGTAAGCTGAGAAAATTGAAATTTTACGACCATTTGGAAAGGATTCAATTTTAATGGCCACAACGAAATGCAACCAGCTGGTTAAAAGTGGTCAGTATATGAAGGAAAGATTTCTGTGTACTTAAGGATTAGGGAGTGTGATATTCATGAGGTCCTGGATTTTACTAACAGCCAATATACGCTCTGGGAACATTGTAGGAGTCAATTGAAGTGGTAATATTTAAAATTTGAAAAACCTAAAATTCCATTTTGGCCAGGCGGTCGAACCCTTTCTGTATTTGGGTCGGGTCTCTTACGACAGCCAGGTTTTTTCCTACCCTGAATACATAACCAAAATTCTGATTTACAATGCTGAATGTTGAATGAATTATTGCCTAAAGAGTTCAACATTTCTGAGTAACTAAAATGACGAGGAGCTGAGTGATAAATGTAACTTACATAAACTTTCACAAAGTAAATTGAATTGTCAGTCAAAATCAGGGCTCGACCCCCTAGCCAAAAGGGTGGCCAGCCAGCCGGTTTTAGCCGGTTTTTAGCCACCCCATTTGTTGGCAGGCCAAAACCAAAAGTAGCCACTTTTGGCTGGATAACCTGCCAGCAATTCGTTTTGACCGGTAAAAAGGGACCTCTGTCAATCCCACAGTGCGTAGAAGTGGTTTAGGTAAATGGGTGATAGTGCTCGATAGCTACCGCTCGCAATTCGTATTTGGGATTCCTAAACATTCTTTTTCATCAGAATTTTTTGAATAAAGTCAGAAAATATATTTTATTTTCACTTGCCGTCTCCCCAGCATGCAGAAAGAATTTCAAGCCATTTGCGTTCACCTCCAGTAACTCTGGCAGATTATCCAATAAAAGAGTTCCGATGTGTTCCTACCCCACTATATCAAATCCGATTATAAAGTTTGGAAACGTTGTTTTCATAGCTAAGGCATGCTTGATCCTACAAATCAAAATAAGTTGAAAAAATTGTTGATTTATCTGCTTGTTTCAGCTCTAACAGATCCACACATTGAAAAATTTTTAGTTTAAATACGCATGCGGGAGAAGATTTTGAAAAAATAATAACTGAAATCTGATTTTCCACATGAGTTGCTGGGTAGTTTTCAAAAATTTGAAACGGAATGGTGTCTTGTATACAAAACAATGTTTTTATCAACATCTTATGTCTACATTTGTATTTGTGTCCACATAGAAGACAGTGAGCCTTCCAAATGTGCCTATTTTCAAGTGACAAATACAAGCTTCTGGCGCATACATGAACGATCTCAATGAAAAACTTCCTCCTTTTCTGCTGTAGCCAAAGGTTTAATCCAGTATTAATTAATACTCAATTACACAGCGACCATTAACTAGCGGATATAAACTGTACACCTTAACATGCAATGTATTTGATCGAATTTTGTATTTTATCAATTTAGACCATTAGGTTCAATTTGATCAACTTTTGATAAACGGCAGGATTGAATCCTGATTCTTATTCGTATTATGAAAGCAGGGTATGGATTTTTATATGCGAGTTTCCTGAAACAAAATTTTCAAAAATAAAATAATGATAATTTAAAATTACATCGATATCAGAGAACCCAACAAACTTAATTGAGTTAATCTATCAAAACCTTACGCCAGCAACCGAATAATTAATGCATGTGTTAATCCGTTGGGTGACACTAAAATACAACATTGAACATTAAAGCCCAATCCTATGCACGCACAATGGACTTGTTAACAGATAAGACCTTGGACAATGGCCAACTTGAATTCATGCCAAGAAACCTTCGTGATGAAGCAAAAAATTGTATGGAAGCTCTAAATCCAACACAAGCTTCAATATGCTTCAACTTAGACCATCGGCAAAAGTTAACATATGCAATTGAAGCGCAATGATGGCCTTGGTTTTCAAACTGTAGCTCATGTTGCAACTACACAAAAACACTCGAATTCGTCTTGATTCATATTCAAAGAGCTAACGCCAGACCTAACGTTAACTCAACTACTCTTTTTCATAAAGACTAGCAGTTTCAAAATATTATACCTACTACAAATCTTGCCGCAGAGAGACTTGATTAGTCAACATTTTAAAAATGATTTTCTTAGCAGCTCTTTTGATAATTGTAACAGTTGTATTGGTCCTCAATCAATTTTTTAGAAGAGCTGACAGACCCAATTATCCACCCGGTTGACTTTTAACTGTCTTACGATTCATTGTCACTTTTCAAAAAGAATGATAGCAAATAGTATTAATTATACAGAAATATATATTTTGGCAGATTCAATTAATTCTAGTTTTTAAATTTAATTCAGGACCAAGACCTTGGCCATTGGTAGGGAATATTCTCCAAGTGGGATCTAAGTCTCATTTGCAAACAACCGAATGGATATCTGAGTATGGCGATATTTTCACAATGTGGATGGGACCCAAGAGGTTTGTTTTGAGAGTAACTTTTTAAATGCAACTACATATCTATTAAATTGGTATCTTTGGTCCACGAAATAATTTAAAGACGACTTTGCTGCCGCTGCTGCCAAATAAAATGTTGGGTAGATATATTTTCCGACAAAAAAGTCCTATCACAACTGGCAGCCAGGTTGTTTTCTAATTTTAAAAGAGTTAATATGTTTGCAGCTGTTAAAATATTGATCGAGCAGTACAAATATTGGTCGGGCAGTAAATATTGAAAATTCTACTACATTTTGCAGTTAGATTTGTTTCATCGAAGTAGCGAGCAGTTAGATAAGTCCGGAAACACTTACTGCCAAAATAATTACCGGCCGACCAATATTTTTACTGCTACTTTCAATTTTTTACTGCCACAAAAAATACTATCCATTTTAAAATGATCAAAATGAAATTCAAACGATCCTTTACATAAATGTAAATATTTAGGAGCGAAGCAGAAAATGAAATATAGCAATGTTTACACTCATTTGTATTTGCTAAAAAATATTAGTCCATTTCACAAATCACAAAAAAACTTCAGATGTTTGAAGGTACTTGTCTACTAAGTAGACAAGTACTACAGTAGACTCTACTGTAGTACACAAGTACCTTAAAACGTCTGAATGGATTTTGTTTGAGTAATTTCTATCTTTCCGATATTCTCTCATAACTTGAACATGTGACTCGAGTTCCTGAAAAATTAATTCATAATTTATTCAAATCAACTTTCCTAAAAAACTACAGTACATGTAAAGACGTTCATTTTAAGTTTGATCTTAATTTTTCGTGGAAATAGAATTCGTCATGTAACAATAAAATTAGTAATTTTGGAAAGGGTTGTACTTTTTGTAGGAAATGAAAGTACTCGTTTTAAAAATTAAAAATACTTTTTTCGGCAATAACGAAGCTGGCAATAAAATTATTCGTTTGGGAAATAAAAAATATTTTTTCAAGAATAAGAAAACTCGAAGTATGTAGGAATACTTGTTTTGAAAAGGTTTATTATCTTTGTGTCCCTAGAGTTTGTTTTCTGCCTCTTAAAATTTTCAAAATTTTGCAGGGCTATAATTTCTGCTCAGATATTGTAATTTAAACTCCTACTTGAATCTGAGATTTTTTCCAAAAAATTATTCCTACTTCGAGTTTCCTTATTACCGAAAAAAAGTTTTTGTTTCCGAAATAAGGAATATTATATCCAAAACGAGTATTTCTATTTCCAGTTTGATTATTGCCGAAAAATGTGTTTTTTATTTCCAAAAAAAGATTGATCCATTTTGGGAATTGATTTTATTAAGATATAATTTTTTGAGGAAATTTCTTTAGCTTGTTAGCTAAAGGCCAAATTTTGATTCTTATCCGATAGGGTATAATACGTTTTGACTATTGGAATACTATCGAATATCTCTGATCCCAATATTTTGTTACTTGCAAATACTGTACTTTTATGGCTTATAATCATAAAATGAGAAACCTTTGTTTTTTAACAAACATTTTTTCTCTTGGAGGGATTCAACTGTATGAGTAAATTTGAAACAGGACTGTAGTCATTTCGGATGTAAAACTCGCTCGGGAGGCTTTCAATGATATAAATTTTACTGGAAAACCGGATATTGAGGCTGTGAATTTCATCACTGGAGGTCCTAAAGGTAACTACTATTACCAATGACAGCTTAAAATTAGTTCGTAAAAGAAGTTGGTACATGATCATTTCACATGTGAATTTCATTTCTCTTGAATGACGTAAGTTGAAATAAATGCATCGTGATTTCAGGTCTCATCAATTCATCAGGCAAGGATTGGGAAGCACAACGACGATTTACATTGAGACATCTTTGGTCAGACAAGGATCCTTTATAAAGCATTGGCTGCATTTCTAATTGAGAAAATGAACTTGTATTCTAACTTTTTAAATTTTGATCATCAGGGATTTTGGATTCGGTAAAAATTACCTGGAATCAACAATAATGCACGAAGTCAATGAACTTTTAGACCGTCTCAAGAACCTTCAAGGACAGCCAGTCGATCTGAGTCGCATGTTCAGCCTCGCCGTCCTTAACTCACTTTGGCAGATTTTGGCATCAAAAAGGCAGACATTACTTCTAAACTAAAATGTGAAGAAATGTTGTTGTTAAACGTTCATAATATCAAATATCAAATTCAAAATATTCAATGTAGATACAACCAGGATGACCCCAAGTTGACTCACATCTTGAACACAAATCTCAAGTATACTTTAATTTCTCTAATCCAAATAGCTTCCTACTTTCTACTTGGAATAATTGAAATAGCTGACATGGTTAAAAAATATTTGTCAAGGAGCAAGCAAATCATTAAAGTTAATTTGAATTTTCAAAGGTTTTTGGAGACAATAACAACGAATCCACTTTTGCTGCTGCCAACCTTCGCAAAATCAATTCCAAGCCTTACTGGATGGTCAACTTTAGTACAATTAAGCGAAACTATTAGAAAATTTATCCTCGATAGCCAAGAGGAGCATCGTAAAACCTACGACAAAGATGGAGCGCCCAGGGACTTTGTGGACATGTACATTCACGAAATTCAAAACACTAAAGACCCCAACTCAAGTTTTTACAAAGACGCCGGAGGTAATAAATGCACATTAAAATTCATTGGACAGGCAAAGATCGATAAAATTTCGTTCTCAAGTTCATTTGGAAATCAACTTTTTTATAAAAGAAGAAAATGGCGAAACAAATGAACATTTTAGGTAATTTTAAAAATTTATAGCAAGACTAAAGCTATTCTGGCTTGGTTTTGGGCCTCTTGTCTTGTAGAATCAAATTTACTGGCGGTGATCCATGACCTCTTCGGCGCAGGTTCCGAAACTACATCTACAACATTGACCTACTCAATCCTTATGCTCACTAAACACCCAGAAGTTCAGCGCAAAGTTCATGAAGAATTGGACAAAGTAGTGGGACACTATCGTCAACCCTCTTTTTCAGATCGACCAGAGTAACTATTTTCGAATTTCTCCTACAGTTGCCTTAGAACAAATTAAAATACTTTAAAGAGATATTTAAAATAGAAGATACTTTTAATTTTGATTTTACTTTCCTCAAGGCTTCCCTACTGCAATGCAGTTATAGATGAAGTACTCAGACATCACAGTATGGTCCCAGGGGGGTCAATTCGTAAAGTTCTCGCTGACACCAAATTCCATGGCTACGACATACCGAAAGGAACTTGGCTCGTTGTCAATTTGTACTGGATCAACAACAACCCTGCACACTTCAAAGATCCTCTTCAATTCAATCCTAGTCGCTTCATGTCAGCTGATGGAACAAAGTTCCAGAAAAGTGAGTTTCTTGTTTCCTTCTCAATGGGCAAAAGGTCTTGTTTAGGTGAGACCCTTGCTCGTGATGAACTTTTCCTCTTTTTCACTTCAATCTTTCAAAAGTTTGAAATTGAACTGGCGGACGAATCCAAAGATGTTAACCCTCTCCCAAAACCAGCTGCGATTCTTATGCCGCCAAAATTCAAAGTCGTCTTGAAGGAACGATCAACTGACTAAATTTAAATCATTTTTGAACTAACATTTTGCCGCACATTTGTCAGAGTTGATCCTTACAAATATTAAATATATTATCTAAAAGTGTATTCCAAATTGCTAACTAAGGTTCTCTATGAGTCGGTCGGTTAGATACGAGTAAACCCGAGTAATTTGTTCTCTCACATTTTGCCTATTTTTTATCATGTAAAAGACGGACGTGCATTGAAGTTTAAGCATAATTAATTATTTAAATGGTGCAATGAGTAACTTAAAAAAATTCAATTACGAGGAAAGAGTCCCTGAATTTCGAAGATTTAAATTTTTGGAACAACAGCAGCATCAAATACCACAAAATGTGTTTTTATTATATAGGACTAAATTTTCGAAGTGTAACCTTGTTACACCCTCCATATAAACTTTCGCCAGAAAAGACATGGGCAGCATTACATGGCAGTATCGGTCCCCTTTCGATTGACTTGAAACTCGGTACAGAGCTTCCGCTGGCAATCTTTAAATGGACCACTTTTCGAGTTATTCCCTTCCTTGACCTCCAGAAATCATCAGAATTGACCCTCCATTCAATTAGTACTGTTGAACTTTGGCGATTTATTTTTATTTGAAATGTTCTTTATGTAAACCAGGGTTCGACCCCCTGGCCAAAAGGGAGGCTAACCAGCCGGTTTTGACCGGCTTTTGGTCACCCTATTTGTTGGCCGGCCAAAACCAAAAGTGGCCAAAATGAAATTTTGGTCATGTTAATGAGTTGATGCAAGACATTTTGGCACTACAATATGTACGGCCTATATTTTGGCTCCTACCGAAATCCACCCCACAAATAATAACTGTTACGAGATAATTGCAGCGAATTCTAGAGATTGTGCCAGATATCCTTTATTTCATTTTGACCACTTTGGCCACTTTTGGCCGGCTGGCCAGCCAGGATTTCGTTTTGGCCGGTGAAAAGCGATCCTTGTTTGTAGGCTATGAATTATTTGCATTTGCCAAATGTAATTTGGTAACAACCCCCCTTCCCCTCTTTCGATTTGAATGATCATTATATATATATATATTTTTTTGTAATTATAATCAAATGATACGCTGCAGAAGAACAACAATGAGGACAAGGTTGATAGAAATTAATGTCAATTTTCCATTTGTTTTCAATCTTGGTAATTCTCTGACTTGAATTGAACTTTGAAGCGCTCTTCTTGTTTATGTCTTCCTCTTCTTCCCGTATTTCTGCTTAATCATTCAACTACAAGTACAAATTCATGTCCACACATGTTTAATGCATTAACCCACTCACAGGTACATACATGACATGCGGGTGTCTCGTTGTACTAAGTCTTCATGATCACAGTTTGCAGTCAAATTAGACAGGAAACACGAGGCATACACGAGTAAATATTTTTTATGATCATGATCATGGTCGGTGCAAAAACGTTTTCTTCTCAATCTGCCTATATATAACTTTGACAGCATAAATGATAACAGAACAAAGAATGTGGCATGCACCGAGTGTGAACTCGGTGCATGTGCATGCGTTTGTCTAGTGATTCTAGATTCTGTCGTAAGCTCGACGAATTTTAACAAACAACTTTTTTTGTATTTAGTAGTCGGCGAGCTCTATATAAGAAGACAACTCCTCTATTTATTTAATCAGTCTACTTCTCCCGACTCTAGTCAAGACCAAGTCAAGATCAAGACCTCTAGTAAGTAAAAGTAAAATTTTTCATAATACATTAAAATTTTGCCCTACACACTACACAAAGCAAATACAATTGAAACTCTTTCAATACATTTGAAATAACGAAAAGAAAAAGAACTGGGTGTCTGAAGAGTGTCTTTAATTTTTCAACAAATTTTCAAAAGTTAAATAATTCAGAAAAATGGCAACGGAAGTGGCTCGACCTGATCATGAAAAGCGACTTTGTCTCGAATGTGACAAACCAGAACCCCGGACTGCAGTTTCCAGTAAGTATCAATTTACTAAAAATACATATTAGGCTAAATAGTCTAATTTTCTCTTGTAAATTTTAAATCAAGTTGAATTTCCATTTTTTTAAAAACAATTGTCGAGTTTAGGTATTCGAATTTATGAACAATGTTTGTAGGTTTTTAATTTTTAATTTGCATTTTTTTAAAAAATAATTTCTCATGTAGTTAAAGGAATGGAAACGATCATTGCAGAAGCTTTAGAGGAATTTGGACAATGCACATTTCATAATTATTGGGAATATTTGTTAGTCCTCTTGGAAATGTCAGTACCTCCTGAGAAATATTCGGATATTGAAGATTTCACTGACAAAGTCATTGCAATCTTGAAAGATTGGGCAGAGATTCAAGGGGATAAAGCGACTGTATCTTATCTTGCTTGTCGTCTCAGAAAACATAGGACCATCGTCAGTGAGTTGAAAATTATTATTATTATTATTACCAAGTGTGATGTGTGCCAAAATTTATTGCCAAAATGTACAAGAACGTTTGATGACTCTTAAATTTAATTACTGTCTCAGATAAGATCAGAAGAGAAACCATTCTGGCACTTGAGTAAAACGACTAAGGATTCTTTTAAGCCCATGAACACGGCACGAGACCAACACGAGCTGAGTCTGCACATTTGGACATTGTGGGAATTTTTCCAAGTTTGAAGTTGATGAATGACAAAAGGTGAATCAGTTGCAAGAAAATACGTTCACCTCTTCAAAATTTGTTGATGACGAAGAATTTGTAATATTTTTTAGTTTGCAACGAATAATTTACAAAAATCTAGTTTGCACATTAGACCACAATTATGGACTAACTACCTGTATTTAATTGCAAGATATTTATATATTTTTATTTTATTTTGAAATGTTACTCTCTGCTATAGCAGACAATTTTCTTATAATCAACTGTGGTCTTTTTTAAACCTAATAATACTTTCATCGCAAAATCCCAAATCTCAAATCAGTGGATTTGTAGAAATAAGACATGGAATCCATAATTTATATAAAATAATTTATATGATTTTAATCAATTTGATGTTTGAACATGATTATGATTGAAAAACACTATTATGATTAAACAACTTGATTACTCATCCAAAATAAGTAATTTTATTCAAGGATTTTTTTAAAATTTTTCAACTACAACATTTCACACTGACATTAGTTTTGATATGAAGAAGAAATGGCATAAATGAATTTTTATTATTATTAGCTTTTGTCCCTTCCCGTCTCATCAGGAGCACAAATTGTGTCAAAGTACAAACAATAGTAAAGGCCATTGTAATTACTCTGTTCCCTTCCATATCTGAATTATTCAATAAAGACCAAAAGAGGGAGCGGAATCCCTAATGAGTGGAATCCCTAAGCTCGTCTGGAAATATAAAGTACGGTGTACGGTTGTGTTTGTAATGAAAAACGTTGACCTGTAGAGCCGTCATTTTCTGAAGGTAATCAGTTACTACAAAATTTAAAAGAAGTAAAATCAACTTGAGCAAAAGAAACGAAATAGAAATTATTTAAATTTAATTTTACTAATTTTACCAGACGTCTTTTGATTCTGGTCATATCCAATAGAAATAGTCACATCTGGCCGGATTTGAGATGCACAAATAATCCCAACTCCAGAAAGAGGAAGTGACTCCACATTGGTTATGTTTCCAATGTCTGTGATGAGAAATGTTAATTTTTTCGATGCTAAAAACACAGGAGCAAATAATTGTGTAACACAATCACACAACATAAAACTGTTATTATATTCGAGCAATCACAAGCACATGAGCACACACATGAAAATTAATATAATGGACTTTGATTTCAATTAAATTATACCTGAAATATCCAAAAGGGAAGTAGAAACTCGAACAAGTTTGTTGACACTTTCTTTTATACTCCAACGTGACCTGTACTTCAATTTAGTCAAATCCCCTTTAGTCAGTCCAGTCAAAGCCGAATCGATATTGGGCGACTGGGAAGAACAGTAAATGATGACCTCTTCTAAAATTCCTCTATGCCAAATACTGCGACAAGAAGTAATAATTTCTTTAAAATTAAAACAACCCGACCACAACCTAATTGTCTTGGTCTTGGGACAAAGACTCTGCAATACTTGAATCCAGCAAGAACTAACTCCGCGCCGAATTTCAATTGTAGTGACAGATGAAAGTTGACCTACTTTAATTGATCGTAGAGGTCCTAAATGACTTTCACAGATGGCCAAGGTGGTCACATTTGGAAAAAAAACATCTAATTGTTTTCCAAATGGTAAATTATATGCAAAGCCGAGAGAGCGTACAAGGAGTTTCTTGAGATTTTGCAATATTGGAATTTGCAAACCTTCCATTGGATTGAGGAGGGAAATGTCCAGTTCCTTGAGTGAGTCTTGACTGGACATCAAAATCTTGCTGTAGGACTCCATTTTTCTTTTCAACGGTAGCCTGTCTCGATCTGATCTCGAATAGATTTTCAAACAAACAAGTCTTGGCATGAGGACGTTGTCAAATAATTTGTCATT